>JAQMCO010000028.1:0-30000 GCA_028451465.1 Erethizon dorsatum | reverse complement strand
TGTTGATACCATAGCTCTGGCCATGCCCCTAGTCTTATCTCAAGCCCTAGACGTAAAAACTAACCCTAACCCTAACTCTAACCCTAACGCTAACCCTAACACTGGTGGAACCCTAACCCTAACGCTAACCCTAACACTAAACCTAACCCTATCCCTAACCCTAAACCTAACCCTGTTTGAAACCTAATCCTAACCCTAACCCTAACCCTAAACCAAACCCTAACCCTAACCCTAACATTAACCCTATCCCTGGTGGAACCCTAACCCTAACCCTAAGCCTAAGCCTAACCCTAACCCTAACCCTAAAACTAACTCTGTTGGAAGCCTAACCCTAACCCTAACCCTAATCCTAACACTAACCCTAAACCTAACACCAGGTCAGGGGATATTGCTGCATACTCATCCCACCCAAGTGACATGATTTTCACTCCTTCCCAAGCCTGGCTGGAGGAGTGAGAATCTCAAATCTCTGAACAGGGCTCTTGGTCTCTATGAGGGCAACATCCCATCCTTGCCTACTCAGCCTGCGTGCCAGGGACACGGCAAACCAGGGCTTGCTGTTGGCTTTGCAGTAAATCTGCTGCCACCCATTCTCTGACTAGCTGCCTGGAAAAGGGTAAATGCTACAATGGGACAGGAAGCAGCTTTTGCCTCTCTTTTTCACTTCTTCCTGTGCTGAGGCTGTATCTTAGAGCAAGAAAAGCTGTTATGCCTGAATGTCAAGAATCCCACTTCCATGTGGTCACCAGGGTTTATCTCCAGCAACATGTGAAGTAACTTGAGCTACTCTTTCATAGGTGTGTGGCTAAACTGGCATGATCACAGAATACTGAAGTAAGCTTGACACCAGTGGAAGAATTTCCACTGGATCCACAGAGCTGATACTCTGCGGAGGCTAAGGTGAGTCGCTAGGTGGGCAAAATAAAAAGGCTGCCCTCTTGAAGAACAGAGACATAGTCCCCAGGTGATCCGGCCCTACAGCATCAGCAGCGACTGTGCAGGTCAGGATGACATGGCGCATTAGTCCCGTTCTTGTTGCTGAGACAGAATACCTGACAACCACAATTTAAAGGAGAGGATTATTTTGCCTCTTAAGTGACAAGTCAGAAGCGCTTAACCCTAAACATAACCCTAAACGTACCCCAAAAGTGTTTCTAACCCTAGCCTAATGCGAGAAAAAACCTGAAGCCTAACACTCAAACTCAGCATCAACCTCAACCTAAACCTCAATCTAAAAATGCTGAAATCCAAGATAAAACCCTAGCTCTAAACCTAACCATAAGCGTGCTGAAACCATAGCTCTGGCCATGCCCCTAGTCTTATCTCAAGCCCTAGACGTAGAAACTAACCCTAACCCTAAATCTAACCCAAAGCCTAATCCTAACACTGGTGGAACCCTAACCCTAACACTAACCCTAACCCTAAACCTGCTGAAATCCAAGATAACAGCCTAGCTCTAAACGTAACCGTAAGAGTGCTGATACCATAGCTCTGGCCATGCCCCTAGTCTTGTCTCAAGCCCTAGACGTAGAAACTAACCCTAACCCTAACTCGAACCCTAAGCCTATCCCTAAAACTGGTGGAACCCTACCCGTACACCTAACCCTAACCCTAACACTAACCCTAAGCCTAACCCTAACCCTGGTGGAACACTAACCCTAACACTAACCCTAACGCTAAACCTAACCATAACACTAACACTAATATTAACCCTATCCCTGGTGGAACGCTAACCCTAAACCTAAGCCTAACACAGACACTAACCCTAACCCTAACCCTAACCCTAAACCTGCTGAAATCCAAGATAAAACCCTAGCTCTAAACCTAACCATAAGCGTGCTGATACCATAGTTCTGGCCATGCCCCTAGTCTTATCTCAAGCCCTAGACGAAAAATCTAACCCTAACCCTAACTCTAACCCTAACCCTAACCCTAACACTGGTGGAACCCTAACCCTAACGCTAACCCTAATCCTATCCCTAACCCTAACCCTAAACCTAACCCTGTTTGAAACCTAAACCTAACCCTAACCCTAACTCTAACCCTAACCCTAACACCAACACCAAACAAAACCCTAACCCTAACCCTAACCCTAACATTAACCCTATCCCTGGTGGAACCCTTACCCTAACCCTAACCCTAACCCTAACCCTAACCCTAACCCTAACATTAACCCTATCCCTGGTGGAACCCTAACCCTAACCCTAAGCCTAACCCTAACACTAACCCTAACCCTAAACCTGCTGAAATCCAAGATAAAACCTAGCTCTAAACCTAACCATAAGCGTGCTGATACCATAGCTCTGGCCATGCCCCTAGTCTTGTCTCAAGCCGTAGACGTAGAAATTAACCATAACCCTAACTCGAACCCTAAGCCTAACCCTAACACTGGTGAAATCCTAACCCTACCCCAAACCCTAACCCTAAACCTAACCCTAACCCTAACTGTAACCCTAACCCTAACAAGGGTGGAACCCTAAACCTAACACTAACCCTAACCCTAACCCTAACCCCAACACTAACCCTTACCCTAACCCTAACCCTAAACCTCTTGGAAGCCTAACCCTAACCCTAACCCTGTTGGAAGCCTAACCCTAACCCTAACCCTAAACCTAAAAATAAACCTAAACCTAACCCTAACCCTAACCCCAACCTAACCATAACCATAACCCTAACACTAACCATAACCATAACTCTAACTCCAACACTAAACCTAACTCTAACCCTAACCCTGTTGGAAGCCTACCCTAACCCTAAACCTAACCCTAAGAATAACACTAACCCTAACCCTCTTGGAAGCCTAACCCTAACCCTAACCCTGTTGGAAGCCTAACACTAACCCTAACCCTAACTCTTTTGGAAGCCTAACCCTAACCCTAACAATAATTCTAACCCTAACCCTACCCCTAAACCTAACACCAGGTCAGTGGATATTGCTGCACCCCATCCCACCCAAGTGACATGATTTTCATTCCTTCCCATGCCTGGCTGGAACAGTGAGAATCTCAAATCTCTGAACTGGGCTCTTGCTCTCACTGAGGGCAACAGCCCATCTTCGCCTACTCAGCCTGCGTGCCAGGGACTCGGCAACCCAAGGCTTGTTGTTCGCTTTGCAGTAAAGCTGCTGCCTCCCCTTCTCTGGGTAGCTGCCTGGAAAAGGGTAAATGGTAGAATGGAGCAGGAACCACCATTTGCCTCACTTTTTCTCTTCTTCCTGTGCTGAGGCAATACCTTAGAGCAAGAAAAGCTGTTATGCCTGAAAGTCAAGACTCCAACTTCCATGTGGCCACCAGGGTTTATCTCCAGCAACATGTGAAGTAACTTGAGCTACTCTTTCATAGGTGTGTGGCTAAACTGGCATGATCACAGAATATTGAAGTAAGCTTCACCCCAGTACAAGAATTTCCACTGGTTCCACAGAGCTGATACTCTGCGGAGGCTAAGGTGAGTCGCTAGGTGGGCGAAATAAAAAGGCTGCCCTCTTGAAGAGCAGAGACAGAGTCCCCAGGTGATCCGGCCCTACAGCATCAGCAGTGACTGTGCAGGTCGGGATGACATGGTGCATTAGTCCCGTTCCTGTTGCTGAGACAGAATACCTGACAAACACAATTTAAAGGAGAGGATTATTTTGCCTCTTAAGTGGCAAGTCAGAAGCGCTTAACCCTAACCCTAACCCTAACCCTACCCCAAAAGTGTTTCTAACCCTAGCCTAATGCGAGAAAAACCTGAAGCCTAACACTCAAACTCAGCATCAACCTCAAACCTAAACCTCAATCTAAAAATGCTGAAATCCAAGATAAAACCCTAGCTCTAAACCTAACCATAAGCGTGCTGAAACCATAGCTCTGGCCATGCCCCTAGTCTTATCTCAAGCCCTAGACGTAGAAACTAACCCTAACCCTAAATCTAACCCAAAGCCTAATCCTAACACTGGTGGAACCCTAACCCTAACACTAACCCTAACCCTAAACCTGCTGAAATCCAAGATAACATCCTAGCTCTAAACGTAACCGTAAGAGTGCTGATACCATAGCTCTGGCCATGCCCCTAGTCTTGTCTCAAGCCCTAGACGTAGAAACTAACCCTAACCCTCACTCGAACCCTAAGCCTATCCCTAAAACTGGTGGAACCCTACCCGTACACCTAACCCTAACCCTAACACTAACCCTAAGCCTAACCCTAACCCTGGTGGAACACTAACCCTAACACTAACCCTAACGCTAAACCTAACCATAACACTAACACTAATATTAACCCTATCCCTGGTGGAACGCTAACCCTAAACCTAAGCCTAACACAGACACTAACCCTAACCCTAACCCTAACCCTAAACCTGCTGAAATCCAAGATAAAACCCTAGCTCTAAACCTAACCATAAGCGTGCTGATACCATAGTTCTGGCCATGCCCCTAGTCTTATCTCAAGCCCTAGACGAAAAATCTAACCCTAACCCTAACTCTAACCCTAACCCTAACCCTAACACTGGTGGAACCCTAACCCTAACGCTAACCCTAATCCTATCCCTAACCCTAACCCTAACGCTAAACCTAACCCTGTTTGAACCCTAAACCTAACCCTAACCCTAACTCTAACCCTAACCCTAACACCAACACCAAACAAAACCCTAACCCTAACCCTAACCCTAACATTAACCCTATCCCTGGTGGAACCCTTACCCTAACCCTAACCCCTAACCCTAACCCTAACCCTAACATTAACCCTATCCCTGGTGGAACCCTAACCCTAACCCTAAGCCTAACCCTAACACTAACCCTAACCCTAAACCTGCTGAAATCCAAGATAAAAACCTAGCTCTAAACCTAACCATAAGCGTGCTGATACCATAGCTCTGGCCATGCCCCTAGTCTTGTCTCAAGCCGTAGACGTAGAAATTAACCATAACCCTAACTCGAACCCTAAGCCTAACCCTAACACTGGTGAAATCCTAACCCTACCCCAAACCCTAACCCTAAACCTAACCCTAACCCTAACTGTAACCCTAACCCTAACAAGGGTGGAACCCTAAACCTAACACTAACCCTAACCCTAACCCTAACCCCAACACTAACCCTTACCCTAACCCTAACCCTAAACCTCTTGGAAGCCTAACCCTAACCCTAACCCTGTTGGAAGCCTAACCCTAACCCTAACCCTAAACCTAAAAATAAACCTAAACCTAACCCTAACCCTAACCCCAACCTAACCATAACCATAACCCTAACACTAACCATAACCATAACTCTAACTCCAACACTAAACCTAACTCTAACCCTAACCCTGTTGGAAGCCTACCCTAACCCTAAACCTAACCCTAAGAATAACACTAACCCTAACCCTCTTGGAAGCCTAACCCTAACCCTAACCCTGTTGGAAGCCTAACACTAACCCTAACCCTAACTCTTTTGGAAGCCTAACCCTAACCCTAACAATAATTCTAACCCTAACCCTAACCCTAAACCTAACACCAGGTCAGTGGATATTGCTGCACCCCATCCCACCCAAGTGACATGATTTTCATTCCTTCCCATGCCTGGCTGGAACAGTGAGAATCTCAAATCTCTGAACTGGGCTCTTGCTCTCACTGAGGGCAACAGCCCATCTTCGCCTACTCAGCCTGCGTGCCAGGGACTCGGCAACCCAGGGCTTGCTGTTCGCTTTGCAGTAAAGCTGCTGCCTCCCCTTCTCTGGGTAGCTGCCTGGAAAAGGGTAAATGGTAGAATGGAACAGGAACCACCTTTTGTCTCACTTTTTCTCTTCTTCCTGTGCTGAGGCAATACCTTAGAGCAAGAAAAGCTGTTATGCCTGAAAGTCAAGACTCCAACTTCCATGTGGCCACCAGGGTTTATCTCCAGCAACATGTGAAGTAACTTGAGCTACTCTTTCATAGGTGTGTGGCTAAACTGGCATGATCACAGAATATTGAAGTAAGCTTCACCCCAGTACAAGAATTTCCACTGGTTCCACAGAGCTGATACTCTGCGGAGGCTAAGGTGAGTCGCTAGGTGGGCGAAATAAAAAGGCTGCCCTCTTGAAGAGCAGAGACAGAGTCCCCAGGTGATCCGGCCCTACAGCATCAGCAGTGACTGTGCAGGTCGGGATGACATGGTGCATTAGTCCCGTTCCTGTTGCTGAGACAGAATACCTGACAAACACAATTTAAAGGAGAGGATTATTTTGCCTCTTAAGTGGCAAGTCAGAAGCGCTTAACCCTAACCCTAACCCTAACCCTACCCCAAAAGTGTTTCTAAACCTAGCCTAATGCGAGAAAAACCTGAAGCCTAACACTCAAACTCAGCCTCAACCTCAACCTCAACCTAAATCTAAAAATGCTGAAATCCAAGATAAAACCCTAGCTCTAAACCTAAATATAAGCGTGCTGATACCATAGCTCTGGCCATGCCCCTAGTCTTATCTCAAGCCCTAGACGTAAAAACTAACCCTAACCCTAACCCTAACCCTAACCCTAACCCTAACCCTAACCCTAACCCTAACCCTAACCCTAACCCTAACCCTAAACCTAACCCTATCCCTAACCCTAACCCTAAACCTAACCCTGTTTGAAACCTAAACCTAACCCTAACCCTAACCCTAAACCTAACCCTAACCCTAACCCTAACACCAACACTACCATAACCCTAACCCTAACCCGAACACTAAACCTAACCCTAACCCTAACATTAACCCTATCCCTGGTGGAACCCTAACCCTAACCCTAAGCCTAACCCTAACACTAACCCTAACCCTAAACCTGCTGAAATCCAAGATAAAACCCTAGCTCTAAACCTAACCATAAGCGTGCTGATACCATAGCTCTGGCCATGCCACTAGTCTTGTCTCAAGCCCTAGACGTAGAAACTAACCCTAACCCTAACTCGAACCCTAAGCCTAACCCTAACACTGGTGGAACCCTAACCCTACCCCTACCCCTAACCCTAACCCTAACCTAAACCTAAACTTAACCCTAACCCTAACCCTACACCCAAATCTAACCCTAAGCCTAACCCTCTTGGAAGCCTAAACCTAACCCTGACCCTAACCCTGTTGGAAGCCTAACCCTAGCCCTAAACCTAACCCTAACCCTAACCCTAACTCTGTTGGAAGCCTAACCCTAACCCTAACCCTAATCCTAACACTAACCCTAAACCTAACACCTGGTCAGGGGATATTGCTGCATCCCCATCCCACCCAAGTGACATGAATGTCACTCCTTCCCATGCCTGGCTGGAGCAGTGAGAATCTCAAATCTCTGAACAGGGCTCTTGGTCTCTATGAGGGCAACATCCCATCCTTGCCTACTCAGCCTGCATGCCAGGGACACGGAAACCCAGGGCTTGCTCTTGGTTTTGCAGTAAATCTGCTGCCTCCCATTCTCTGACTAGCTGCCTGGAAAAGGGTAAATGCTAGAATGGGACAGGAAGCAGCTTTTGCCTCCCTTTTTCACTTCTTCCTGTGCTGAGGCTGTATCTTAGAGCAAGAAAAGCTGTTATGCCTGAATGTCAAGAATCCCACTTCCATGTGGTCACCAGAGTTTATCTCCAGCAACATGTGAAGTAACTTGAGCTACTCTTTCATAGGTGTGTGGCTAAACTGGCATGATCACAGAATATTGAAGTAAGCTTGACACCAGTGGAAGAATTTCCACTGGATCCACAGAGCTGATACTCTGCGGAGGCTAAGGTGAGTCGCTAGGTAGGCGAAATAAAAAGGCTGCCCTCTTGAAGAGCAGAGACAGAGTCCCCAGGTGATCCGGCCCTACAGCATCAGCAGCGACACTAACTCTAACCCTAAGCCTAATCCTAACACTGGTGGAAGCCTAACCCTACCCCTAACACTAACCCTGACCCTAACACTAACCCTAACCCTGTTGGAAGCCTAACCCTAACCCTGGTGGAACCTTAAAACTAACAATAACCCTAACGCTAAACCTAACCATAAAACTAACCCTAACATTAACCCTATCCCTGGTGGAACCCTAACCCTAACCCTAAGCCTAACCCTAACCCTAACCCTAACCCTAACCCTAAACCTGCTGAAATCCAAGATAAAACCCTAGCTCTAAACCTAACCATAAGCGTGCTGATACCATAGCTCTGGCCATGCCCCTAGTCTTATCTCAAGCCCTAGACGTAAAAACTAACCCTAACCCTAACTCTAACCCTAACGCTAACCCTAACACTGGTGGAACCCTAACCCTAACGCTAACCCTAACCCTAAACCTAACCCTATCCCTAACCCTAAACCTAACCCTGTTTGAAACCTAATCCTAACCCTAACCCTAACCCTAAACCAAACCCTAACCCTAACCCTAACATTAACCCTATCCCTGGTGGAACCCTAACCCTAACCCTAAGCCTAACCCTAACCCTAACCCTAACCCTAACCCTAACTCTGTTGGAAGCCTAACCCTAACCCTAACCCTAATCCTAACACTAACCCTAAACCTAACACCAGGTCAGGGGATATTGCTGTATATCCATCCCACCCAAGTGACATGATTTTCACTCCTTCCCATGCCTGGCTGGAGCAGTGAGAATCTCAAATCTCTGAACAGGGCTCTTGGTCTCTATGAGGGCAACATCCCATCCTTGCCTACTCAGCCTGCGTGCCAGGGACACGGCAACCCAGGGCTTGCTGTTGGCTTTGCAGTAAATCTGCTGCCTCCCATTCTCTGACTAGCTGCCTGGAAAAGGGTAAATGCTACAATGGGACAGGAAGCAGCTTTTGCCTCTCTTTTTCACTTCTTCCTGTGCTGAGGCTGTATCTTAGAGCAAGAAAAGCTGTTATGCCTGAATGTCAAGACTCCCACTTCCATGTGGTCACCAGGGTTTATCTCCAGCAACATGTGAAGTAACTTGAGCTACTCTTTCATAGGTGTGTGGCTAAACTGGCATGATCACAGAATATTGAAGTAAGCTTGACACCAGTGGAAGAATTTCCACTGGATCCACAGAGCTGATACTCTGCGGAGGCTAAGGTGAGTCGCTAGGTGGGCGAAATAAAAAGGCTGCCCTCTTGAAGAACAGAGAAAGAGTCCCCAGGTGATCCGGCCCTACAGCATCAGCAGCGACTGTGCAGGTCGGGATGACATGGCGCATTAGTCCCGTTCTTGTTGCTGAGACAGAATACCTGACAACCACAATTTAAAGGAGAGGATTATTTTGCCTCTTAAGTGACAAGTCAGAAGCGCTTAACCCTAAACATAACCCTAAACGTACCCCAAAAGTGTTTCTAACCCTAGCCTAATGCGAGAAAAACCTGAAGCCTAACACTCAAACTCAGCATCAACCTCAACCTAAACCTCAATCTAAAAATGCTGAATCCAAGATAAAACCCTAGCTCTAAACCTAACCATAAGCGTGCTGAAACCATAGCTCTGGCCATGCCCCTAGTCTTATCTCAAGCCCTAGACGTAGAAACTAACCCTAACCCTAACTCTAACCCTAAGCCTAATCCTAACACTGGTGGAACCCTAACCCTAACACTAACCCTAACCCTAAACCTGCTGAAATCCAAGATAACATCCTAGCTCTAAACGTAACCGTAAGAGTGCTGATACCATAGCTCTGGCCATGCCCCTAGTCTTGTCTCAAGCCCTAGACGTAGAAACTAACCCTAACCCTAACTCGAACCCTAAGCCTATCCCTAAAACTGGTGGAACCCTACCCGTACACCTAACCCTAACCCTAACACTAACCCTAAGCCTAACCCTAACCCTGGTGGAACACTAACCCTAACACTAACCCTAACGCTAAACCTAACCATAACACTAACACTAATATTAACCCTATCCCTGGTGGAACGCTAACCCTAAACCTAAGCCTAACACAGACACTAACCCTAACCCTAACCCTAACCCTAAACCTGCTGAAATCCAAGATAAAACCCTAGCTCTAAACCTAACCATAAGCGTGCTGATACCATAGTTCTGGCCATGCCCCTAGTCTTATCTCAAGCCCTAGACGAAAAATCTAACCCTAACCCTAACTCTAACCCTAACCCTAACCCTAACACTGGTGGAACCCTAACCCTAACGCTAACCCTAATCCTATCCCTAACCCTAACCCTAAACCTAACCCTGTTTGAAACCTAAACCTAACCCTAACCCTAACTCTAACCCTAACCCTAACACCAACACCAAACAAAACCCTAACCCTAACCCTAACATTAACCCTATCCCTGGTGGAACCCTTACCCTAACCCTAACCCTAACCCTAACCCTAACCCTAACATTAACCCTATCCCTGGTGGAACCCTAACCCTAACCCTAAGCCTAACCCTAACACTAACCCTAACCCTAAACCTGCTGAAATCCAAGATAAAACCTAGCTCTAAACCTAACCATAAGCGTGCTGATACCATAGCTCTGGCCATGCCCCTAGTCTTGTCTCAAGCCGTAGACGTAGAAATTAACCATAACCCTAACTCGAACCCTAAGCCTAACCCTAACACTGGTGAAATCCTAACCCTACCCCAAACCCTAACCCTAAACCTAACCCTAACCCTAACTGTAACCCTAACCCTAACAAGGGTGGAACCCTAAACCTAACACTAACCCTAACCCTAACCCTAACCCCAACACTAACCCTTACCCTAACCCTAACCCTAAACCTCTTGGAAGCCTAACCCTAACCCTAACCCTGTTGGAAGCCTAACCCTAACCCTAACCCTAAACCTAAAAATAAACCTAAACCTAACCCTAACCCTAACCCCAACCTAACCATAACCATAACCCTAACACTAACCATAACCATAACTCTAACTCCAACACTAAACCTAACTCTAACCCTAACCCTGTTGGAAGCCTACCCTAACCCTAAACCTAACCCTAAGAATAACACTAACCCTAACCCTCTTGGAAGCCTAACCCTAACCCTAACCCTGTTGGAAGCCTAACACTAACCCTAACCCTAACTCTTTTGGAAGCCTAACCCTAACCCTAACAATAATTCTAACCCTAACCCTATCCCTAAACCTAACACCAGGTCAGTGGATATTGCTGCACCCCATCCCACCCAAGTGACATGATTTTCATTCCTTCCCATGCCTGGCTGGAACAGTGAGAATCTCAAATCTCTGAACTGGGCTCTTGCTCTCACTGAGGGCAACAGCCCATCTTCGCCTACTCAGCCTGCGTGCCAGGTACTCGGCAACCCAGGGCTTGCTGTTCGCTTTGCAGTAAATCTGCTGCCTCCCCTTCTCTGGGTAGCTGCCTGGAAAAGGGTAAATTTTAGAATGGAACAGGAACCACCATTTGCCTCACTTTTTCTCTTCTCTTCCTGTGCTGAGGCAATACCTTAGAGCAAGAAAAGCTGTTATGCCTGAAAGTCAAGACTCCAACTTCCATGTGGCCACCAGGGTTTATCTCCAGCAACATGTGAAGTAACTTGAGCTACTCTTTCATAGGTGTGTGGCTAAACTGGCATGATCACAGAATATTGAAGTAAGCTTCACCCCAGTACAAGAATTTCCACTGGTTCCACAGAGCTGATACTCTGCGGAGGCTAAGGTGAGTCGCTAGGTGGGCGAAATAAAAAGGCTGCCCTCTTGAAGAGCAGAGACAGAGTCCCCAGGTGATCCGGCCCTACAGCATCAGCAGTGACTGTGCAGGTCGGGATGACATGGTGCATTAGTCCCGTTCCTGTTGCTGAGACAGAATACCTGACAAACACAATTTAAAGGAGAGGATTATTTTGCCTCTTAAGTGGCAAGTCAGAAGCGCTTAACCCTAACCCTAACCCTAACCTACCCCAAAAGTGTTTCTAAACCTAGCCTAATGCGAGAAAAACCTGAAGCCTAACACTCAAACTCAGCCTCAACCTCAACCTCAACCTAAATCTAAAAATGCTGAAATCCAAGATAAAACCCTAGCTCTAAACCTAAATATAAGCGTGCTGATACCATAGCTCTGGCCATGCCCCTAGTCTTATCTCAAGCCCTAGACGTAAAAACTAACCCTAACCCTAACTCTAACCCTAACCCTAACCCTAACCCTAACACTGGTTGAACCCTAACCCTAATGATAACCCTAACCCTAAACCTAACCCTATCCCTAATCCCTAACCCTAAACCTAACCCTGTTTGAAACCTAAACCTAACCCTAACCCTAACCCTAACCCTAACCCTAACACCAACACTACCATAACCCTAACCCTAACCCGAACACTAAACCTAACCCTAACCCTAACATTAACCCTATCCCTGGTGGAACCCTAACCCTAACCCTAAGCCTAACCCTAACACTAACCCTAACCCTAAACCTGCTGAAATCCAAGATAAAACCCTAGCTTTAAACCTAACCATAAGCGTGCTGCCACCATAGCTCTGGCTATGCCCTTAGTCCTGTCTCAAGCCCTAGACGTAGAAACTAACCCTAACCCTCACTCGAACCCTAAGCCTAACCCTAACACTGGTGGAACCCTAACCCTACCCCTACCCCTAACCCTAACCCTAACCTAAACCTAAACTTAACCCTAACCCTAACCCTACACCCAAATCTAACCCTAATCCTAACCCTCTTGGAAGCCTAACCCTAACACTGACCCTAACCCTGTTGGAAGCCTAACCCTAACCTAAACCTAACCCTAACCCTAACCCTAACTCTGTTGGAAGCCTAACCCTAACCCTATCCCTAATCCTAACACTAACCCTAAACCTAACACCTGGTCAGGGGATATTGCTGCATCCCCATCCCACCCAAGTGACATGAATGTCACTCCTTCCCATGCCTGGCTGGAGCAGTGAGAATCTCAAATCTCTGAACAGGGCTCTTGGTCTCTATGAGGGCAACATCCCATCCTTGCCTACTCAGCCTGCATGCCAGGGACACGGAAACCCAGGGCTTGCTCTTGGTTTTGCAGTAAATCTGCTGCCTCCCATTCTCTGACTAGCTGCCTGGAAAAGGGTAAATGCTAGAATGGGACAGGAAGCAGCTTTTGCCTCCCTTTTTCACTTCTTCCTGTGCTGAGGCTGTATCTTAGAGCAAGAAAAGCTGTTATGCCTGAATGTCAAGGATCCCACTTCCATGTGGTCACCAGAGTTTATCTCCAGCAACATGTGAAGTAACTTGAGCTACTCTTTCATAGGTGTGTGGCTAAACTGGCATGATCACAGAATATTGAAGTAAGATTGACACCAGTGGAAGAATTTCCACTGGATCCACAGAGCTGATACTCTGCGGAGGCTAAGGTGAGTCGCTAGGTAGGCGAAATAAAAAGGCTGCCCTCTTGAAGAGCAGAGACAGAGTCCCCAGGTGATCCGGCCCTACAGCATCAGCAGCGACACTAACTCTAACCCTAAGCCTAATCCTAACACTGGTGGAAGCCTAACCCTACCCCTAACACTAACCCTGACCCTAACACTAACCCTAAGCCTAACCCTAACCCTGGTGGAACCCTAACACTAACAATAACCCTAACGCTAAACCTAACCATAAAACTAACCCTAACATTAACCCTATCCCTGGTGGAACCCTAACCCTAACCCTAAGCCTAACCCAGACCCTAACCCTAACCCTAACCCTAAACCTGCTGAAATCCAAGATAAAACCCTAGCTCTAAACCTAACCATAAGCGTGTTGATACCATAGCTCTGGCCATGCCCCTAGTCTTATCTCAAGCCCTAGACGTAAAAACTAACCCTAACCCTAACTCTAACCCTAACGCTAACCCTAACACTGGTGGAACCCTAACCCTAACGCTAACCCTAAACACTAAACCTAACCCTATCCCTAACCCTAAACCTAACCCTGTTTGAAACCTAATCCTAACCCTAACCCTAACCCTAAACCAAACCCTAAACCCTAACCCTAACATTAACCCTATCCCTGGTGGAACCCCTAACCCTAACCCTAAGCCTAACCCTAACCCTAACCCCTAACCCCTAACTCTGTTGGAAGCCTAACCCTAACCCTAACCCTAATCCTAACACTAAACAACACCAGGTCAGTGGACATTGCTGCATACCCATCCCACCCAAGTGACATGATTTTCACTCCTTCCCATGCCTGGCTGGAGCAGTGAGAATCTCAAATCTCTGAACAGGGCTCTTGGTCTCTATGAGGGCAACAGCCCATCCTTGCCTACTCAGCCTGCGTGCCAGGGACTCGGCAACCCAGGGCTTGCAGTTCACTTTGCAGTAAATCTGCTGCCTCCCATTCTCTGACTAGCTGCCTGGAAAAGGGTAAATGCTACAATGGGACAGGAAGCAGCTTTTGCCTCTCTTTTTCACTTCTTCCTGTGCTGAGGCTGTATCTTAGAGCAAGAAAAGCTGTTATGCCTGAAAGTCAAGACTCCCACTTCCATGTGGCCACCAGGGTTTATCTCCAGCAACATGTGAAGTAGCTTGAGCTACTCTTTCATAGGTGTGTGGCTAAACTGGCATGATCACAGAATATTGAAGTAAGCTTGACACCAGTGGAAGAATTTCCACTGGATCCACAGAGCTGATACTCTGCGGAGGCTAAGGTGAGGGGCTAGGTGGGGGAAATAAAAAGGCTGCCCTCTTGAAGAACAGAGACAGAGCCCCCAGGTGATCCGGCCCTACAGCATCAGCAGCGACTGTGCAGGTCGGGATGACATGGCGCATTAGTCCCGTTCTTGTTGCTGAGACAGAATACCTGACAACCACAATTTAAAGGAGAGGATTATTTTGCCTCTTAAGTGGCAAGTCAGAAGCGCTTAACCCTAAACATAACCCTAAACGTACCCCAAAAGTGTTTCTAACCCTAGCCTAATGCGAGAAAAACCTGAAGCCTAACACTCAAACTCAGCATCAACCTCAACCTAAACCTCAATCTAAAAATGCTGAAATCCAAGATAAAACCCTAGCTCTAAACCTAACCATAAGCGTGCTGAAACCATAGCTCTGGCCATGCCCCTAGTCTTATCTCAAGCCCTAGACGTAGAAACTAACCCTAACCCTAAATCTAACCCAAAGCCTAATCCTAACACTGGTGGAACCCTAACCCTAACACTAACCCTAACCCTAAACCTGCTGAAATCCAAGATAACATCCTAGCTCTAAACGTAACCGTAAGAGTGCTGATACCATAGCTCTGGCCATGCCCCTAGTCTTGTCTCAAGCCCTAGACGTAGAAACTAACCCTAACCCTAACTCGAACCCTAAGCCTATCCCTAAAACTGGTGGAACCCTACCCGTACACCTAACCCTAACCCTAACACTAACCCTAAGCCTAACCCTAACCCTGGTGGAACACTAACCCTAACACTAACCCTAACGCTAAACCTAACCATAACACTAACACTAATATTAACCCTATCCCTGGTGGAACGCTAACCCTAACCCTAAGCCTAACCCTAACACTAACCCTAACCCTAACCCTAACCCTAAACCTGCTGAAATCCAAGATAAAACCCTAGCTCTAAACCTAACCATAAGCGTGCTGATACCATAGCTCTGGCCATGCCCCTAGTCTTATCTCAAGCCCTAGACGAAAAATCTAACCCTAACCCTAACTCTAACCCTAACCCTAACCCTAACACTGGTGGAACCCTAACCCTAACGCTAACCCTAATCCTATCCCTAACCCTAACCCTAAACCTAACCCTGTTTGAAACCTAAACCTAACCCTAACCCTAACTCTAACCCTAACCCTAACACCAACACCAAACAACCCTAACCCTAACCCTAACCCTAACATTAACCCTATCCCTGGTGGAACCCTTACCCTAACCCTAACCCTAACCCTAACCCTAACCCTAACATTAACCCTATCCCTGGTGGAACCCTAACCCTAACCCTAAGCCTAACCCTAACACTAACCCTAACCCTAAACCTGCTGAAATCCAAGATAAAACCTAGCTCTAAACCTAACCATAAGCGTGCTGATACCATAGCTCTGGCCATGCCCCTAGTCTTGTCTCAAGCCGTAGACGTAGAAATTAACCCTAACCCTAACTCGAACCCTAAGCCTAACCCTAACACTGGTGAAATCCTAACCCTACCCCAAACCCTAACCCTAAACCTAACCCTAACCCTAACCCTAACCCTAACCCTAACAAGGGTGGAACCCTAAACCTAACACTAACCCTAACCCTAACCCTAACCCCAACACTAACCCTAACCCTAACCCTAACCCTAACCCTCTTGGAAGCCTAACCCTAACCCTAACCCTGTTGGAAGCCTAACCCTAACCCTAACCCTAAACCTAAAAATAAACCTAAACCTAACCCTAACCCTAACCCCAACCTAACCATAACCATAACCCTAACACTAACCATAACCATAACCCTAACTCCAACACTAAACCTAACCCTAACCCTAACCCTGTTGGAAGCCTACCCTAACCCTAACCCTAACCCTAAGAATAACCCTAACCCTAACCCTCTTGGAAGCCTAACCCTAACCCTAACCCTGTTGGAAGCCTAACACTAACCCTAACCCTAACTCTTTTGGAAGCCTAACCCTAACCCTAACAATAATTCTAACCCTAACCCTAACCCTAAACCTAACACCAGGTCAGTGGATATTGCTGCACCCCATCCCACCCAAGTGACATGATTTTCATTCCTTCCCATGCCTGGCTGGAACAGTGAGAATCTCAAATCTCTGAACTGGGCTCTTGCTCTCACTGAGGGCAACAGCCCATCTTCGCCTACTCAGCCTGCGTGCCAGGGACTCGGCAACCCAAGGCTTGTTGTTCGCTTTGCAGTAAAGCTGCTGCCTCCCCTTCTCTGGGTAGCTGCCTGGAAAAGGGTAAATGGTAGAATGGAGCAGGAACCACCATTTGCCTCACTTTTTCTCTTCTTCCTGTGCTGAGGCAATACCTTAGAGCAAGAAAAGCTGTTATGCCTGAAAGTCAAGACTCCAACTTCCATGTGGCCACCAGGGTTTATCTCCAGCAACATGTGAAGTAACTTGAGCTACTCTTTCATAGGTGTGTGGCTAAACTGGCATGATCACAGAATATTGAAGTAAGCTTCACCCCAGTACAAGAATTTCCACTGGTTCCACAGAGCTGATACTCTGCGGAGGCTAAGGTGAGTCGCTAGGTGGGCGAAATAAAAAGGCTGCCCTCTTGAAGAGCAGAGACAGAGTCCCCAGGTGATCCGGCCCTACAGCATCAGCAGTGACTGTGCAGGTCGGGATGACATGGTGCATTAGTCCCGTTCCTGTTGCTGAGACAGAATACCTGACAAACACAATTTAAAGGAGAGGATTATTTTGCCTCTTAAGTGGCAAGTCAGAAGCGCTTAACCCTAACCCTAACCCTAACCCTACCCCAAAAGTGTTTCTAACCCTAGCCTAATGCGAGAAAAACCTGAAGCCTAACACTCAAACTCAGCATCAACCTCAACCTAAACCTCAATCTAAAAATGCTGAAATCCAAGATAAAACCCTAGCTCTAAACCTAACCATAAGCGTGCTGAAACCATAGCTCTGGCCATGCCCCTAGTCTTATCTCAAGCCCTAGACGTAGAAACTAACCCTAACCCTAAATCTAACCCAAAGCCTAATCCTAACACTGGTGGAACCCTAACCCTAACACTAACCCTAACCCTAAACCTGCTGAAATCCAAGATAACATCCTAGCTCTAAACGTAACCGTAAGAGTGCTGATACCATAGCTCTGGCCATGCCCCTAGTCTTGTCTCAAGCCCTAGACGTAGAAACTAACCCTAACCCTAACTCGAACCCTAAGCCTATCCCTAAAACTGGTGGAACCCTACCCGTACACCTAACCCTAACCCTAAACACTAACCCTAAGCCTAACCCTAACCCTGGTGGAACACTAACCCTAACACTAACCCTAACGCTAAACCTAACCATAACACTAACACTAATATTAACCCTATCCCTGGTGGAACGCTAACCCTAAACCTAAGCCTAACACAGACACTAACCCTAACCCTAACCCTAACCCTAAACCTGCTGAAATCCAAGATAAAACCCTAGCTCTAAACCTAACCATAAGCGTGCTGATACCATAGTTCTGGCCATGCCCCTAGTCTTATCTCAAGCCCTAGACGAAAAATCTAACCCTAACCCTAACTCTAACCCTAACCCTAACCCTAACACTGGTGGAACCCTAACCCTAACGCTAACCCTAATCCTATCCCTAACCCTAACCCTAAACCTAACCCTGTTTGAAACCTAAACCTAACCCTAACCCTAACTCTAACCCTAACCCTAACACCAACACCAAAAACCCTAACCCTAACCCTAACCCTAACATTAACCCTATCCCTGGTGGAACCCTTACCCTAACCCTAACCCTAACCCTAACCCTAACCCTAACATTAACCCTATCCCTGGTGGAACCCTAACCCTAACCCTAAGCCTAACCCTAACACTAACCCTAACCCTAAACCTGCTGAAATCCAAGATAAAACCTAGCTCTAAACCTAACCATAAGCGTGCTGATACCATAGCTCTGGCCATGCCCCTAGTCTTGTCTCAAGCCCTAGACGTAGAAATTAACCCTAACCCTAACTCGAACCCTAAGCCTAACCCTAACACTGGTGAAATCCTAACCCTACCCCAAACCCTAACCCTAAACCTAACCCTAACCCTAACTGTAACCCTAACCCTAACAAGGGTGGAACCCTAAACCTAACACTAACCCTAACCCTAACCCTAACCCCAACACTAACCCTAACCCTAACCCTAACCCTAAACCTCTTGGAAGCCTAACCCTAACCCTAACCCTGTTGGAAGCCTAACCCTAACCCTAACCCTAAACCTAAAAATAAACCTAAACCTAACCCTAACCCTAACCCCAACCTAACCATAACCATAACCCTAACACTAACCATAACCATAACTCTAACTCCAACACTAAACCTAACTCTAACCCTAACCCTGTTGGAAGCCTACCCTAACCCTAAACCTAACCCTAAGAATAACACTAACCCTAACCCTCTTGGAAGCCTAACCCTAACCCTAACCCTGTTGGAAGCCTAACACTAACCCTAACCCTAACTCTTTTGGAAGCCTAACCCTAACCCTAACAATAATTCTAACCCTAACCCTATCCCTAAACCTAACACCAGGTCAGTGGATATTGCTGCACCCCATCCCACCCAAGTGACATGATTTTCATTCCTTCCCATGCCTGGCTGGAACAGTGAGAATCTCAAATCTCTGAACAGGGCTCTTGGTCTCACTGAGGGCAACAGCCCATCTTCGCCTACTCAGCCTGCGTGCCAGGGACTCGGCAACCCAGGGCTTGCTGTTCGCTTTGCAGTAAAGCTGCTGCCTCCCCTTCTCTGGGTAGCTGCCTGGAAAAGGGTAAATGGTAGAATGGAACAGGAACCACGTTTTGGCTCACTTTTTCACTTCTTCCTGTGCTGAGGCAATACCTTAGAGCAAGAAAAGCTGTTATGCCTGAAAGTCAAGACTCCCACTTCCATGTGGCCACCAGGGTTTATCTCCAGCAACATGTGAAGTAGCTTGAGCTACTCTTTCATAGGTGTGTGGCTAAACTGGCATGATCACAGAATATTGAAGTAAGCTTCACCCCAGTACAAGAATTTCCACTGGTTCCACAGAGCTGATACTCTGCGGAGGCTAAGGTGAGTGCCTAGGTGGGGGAAGTAAGAACGCTGCCCTCTTGAAGAGCAGAGAGAGAGCCCCCAGGTGATCCGGCCCTACAGCATCAGCAGTGACTGTGCAGGTCGGGATGACATGGTGCATTAGTCCCGTTCCTGTTGCTGAGACAGAATACCTGACAAACACAATTTAAAGGAGAGGATTATTTTGCCTCTTAAGTGGCAAGTCAGAAGCGCTTAACCCTAACCCTAACCCTAACCCTACCCCAAAAGTGTTTCTAAACCTAGCCTAATGCGAGAAAAACCTGAAGCCTAACACTCAAACTCAGCCTCAACCTCAACCTCAACCTAAATCTAAAAATGCTGAAATCCAAGATAAAACCCTAGCTCTAAACCTAAATATAAGCGTGCTGATACCATAGCTCTGGCCATGCCCCTAGTCTTATCTCAAGCCCTAGACGTAAAAACTAACCCTAACCCTAACTCTAACCCTAACCCTAACCCTAACACTGGTTGAACCCTAACCCTAATGATAACCCTAACCCTAAACCTAACCCTATCCCTAACCCTAACCCTAAACCTAACCCTGTTTGAAACCTAAACCTAACCCTAACCCTAACCCTAAACCTAACCCTAACCCTAACCCTAACACCAACACTACCATAACCCTAACCCTAACCCGAACACTAAACCTAACCCTAACCCTAACATTAACCCTATCCCTGGTGGAACCCTAACCCTAACCCTAAGCCTAACCCTAACACTAACCCTAACCCTAAACCTGCTGAAATCCAAGATAAAACCCTAGCTCTAAACCTAACCATAAGCGTGCTGATACCATAGCTCTGGCCATGCTCCTAGTCTTGTCTCAAGCCCTAGACGTAGAAACTAACCCTAACCCTAACTCGAACCCTAAGCCTAACCCTAACACTGGTGGAACCCTAACCCTACCCCTACCCCTAACCCTAACCCTAACCTAAACCTAAACTTAACCCTAACCCTAACCCTAAACCCAAATCTAACCCTAATCCTAACCCTCTTGGAAGCCTAACCCTAACCCTGACCCTAACCCTGTTGGAAGCCTAACCCTAACCTAAACCTAACCCTAACCCTAACCCTAACTCTGTTGGAAGCCTAACCCTAACCCTATCCCTAACCCTAACACTAACCCTAAACCTAACACCTGGTCAGGGGATATTGCTGCATCCCCATCCCACCCAAGTGACATGAATGTCACTCCTTCCCATGCCTGGCTGGAGCAGTGAGAATCTCAAATCTCTGAACAGGGCTCTTGGTCACTATGAGGGCAATATCCTATCCTTGCCTACTCAGCCTGCATGCCCGGGACACGGCAACCCAGGGCTTGCTGTTGGCTTTGCAGTAAATCTGCTGCCTCCCATTCTCTGACTAGCTGCCTGGAAAAGGGTAAATGCTACAATGGGACAGGAAGCAGCTTTTGCCTCTCTTTTTCACTTCTTCCTGTGCTGAGGCTGTATCTTAGAGCAAGAAAAGCTGTTATGCCTGAATGTCAAGAATCCCACTTCCATGTGGTCACCAGGGTTTATCTCCAGCAACATGTGAAGTAACTTGAGCTACTCTTTCATAGGTGTGTGGCTAAACTGGCATGATCACAGAATATTGAAGTAAGCTTGACACCAGTGGAAGAATTTCCACTGGATCCACAGAGCTGATACTCTGCGGAGGCTAAGGTGAGTCGCTAGGTGGGCGAAATAAAAAGGCTGCCCTCTTGAAGAGCAGAGACAGAGTCCCCAGGTGATCCGGCCCTACAGCATCAGCAGCGACACTAACTCTAACCCTAAGCCTAATCCTAACACTGGTGGAAGCCTAACCCTACCCCTAACACTAACCCTGACCCTAACACTAACCCTAAGCCTAACCCTAACCCTGGTGGAACCTTAAAACTAACAATAACCCTAACGCTAAACCTAACCCTAAAACTAACCCTAACATTAACCCTATCCCTGGTGGAACCCTAACCCTAACCCTAAGCCTAACCCAGACCCTAACCCTAACCCTAACCCTAAACCTGCTGAAATCCAAGATAAAACCCTAGCTCTAAACCTAACCATAAGCGTGTTGATACCATAGCTCTGGCCATGCCCCTAGTCTTATCTCAAGCCCTAGACGTAAAAACTAACCCTAACCCTAACTCTAACCCTAACGCTAACCCTAACACTGGTGGAACCCTAACCCTAACGCTAACCCTAACACTAAACCTAACCCTATCCCTAACCCTAAACCTAACCCTGTTTGAAACCTAATCCTAACCCTAACCCTAACCCTAAACCAAACCCTAACCCTAACCCTAACATTAACCCTATCCCTGGTGGAAACCTAACCCTAACCCTAAGCCTAACCCTAACCCTAACCCTAACCCTAAAACTAACTCTGTTGGAAGCCTAACCCTAACCCTAACCCTAATCCTAACACTAACCCTAAACCTAACACCAGGTCAGGGGATATTGCTGTATATCCATCCCACCCAAGTGACATGATTTTCACTCCTTCCCATGCCTGGCTGGAGCAGTGAGAATCTCAAATCTCTGAACAGGGCTCTTGGTCTCTATGAGGGCAACAGCCCATCCTTGCCTACTCAGCCTGCGTGCCAGGGACTCGGCAACCCAGGGCTTGCTGTTCGCTTTGCAGTAAATCTGCTGCCTCCCATTCTCTGACTAGCTGCCTGGAAAAGGGTAAATGCTAGAATGGGACAGGAACCAGCTTTTGCCTCTCTTTTTCACTTCTTCCTGTGCTGAGGCTGTATCTTAGAGCAAGAAAAGCTGTTATGCCTGAATGTCAAGACTCCCACTTCCATGTGGCCACCAGGGTTTATCTCCAGCAACATGTGAAGTAGCTTGAGCTACTCTTTCAGAGGTGTGTGGCTAAACTGGCATGATCACAGAATATTGAAGTAAGCTTCAACCCAGTACAAGAATTTCCACTGGTTCCACAGAGCTGATACTCTGTGGAGGCTAAGGTGAGTCGCTAGGTGGGCAAAATAAAAAGGCTGCCCTCTTGAAGAACAGAGACATAGTCCCCAGGTGATCCGGCCCTACAGCATCAGCAGCGACTGTGCAGGTCAGGATGACATGGCGCATTAGTCCCGTTCTTGTTGCTGAGACAGAATACCTGACAACCACAATTTAAAGGAGAGGATTATTTTGCCTCTTAAGTGACAAGTCAGAAGCGCTTAACCCTAAACATAACCCTAAACGTACCCCAAAAGTGTTTCTAACCCTAGCCTAATGCGAGAAAAACCTGAAGCCTAACACTCAACCTCAGCATCAACCTCAACCTAAACCTCAATCTAAAAATGCTGAAATCCAAGATAAAACCCTAGCTCTAAACCTAACCATAAGCGTGCTGAAACCATAGCTCTGGCCATGCCCCTAGTCTTATCTCAAGCCCTAGACGTAGAAACTAACCCTAACCCTAAATCTAACCCAAAGCCTAATCCTAACACTGGTGGAACCCTAACCCTAACACTAACCCTAACCCTAAACCTGCTGAAATCCAAGATAACATCCTAGCTCTAAACGTAACCGTAAGAGTGCTGATACCATAGCTCTGGCCATGCCCCTAGTCTTGTCTCAAGCCCTAGACGTAGAAACTAACCCTAACCCTAACTCGAACCCTAAGCCTATCCCTAAAACTGGTGGAACCCTACCCGTACACCTAACCCTAACCCTAACACTAACCCTAACCCTAACCCTGGTGGAACACTAACCCTAACACTAACCCTAACGCTAAACCTAACCATAACACTAACACTAATATTAACCCTATCCCTGGTGGAACGCTAACCCTAAACCTAAGCCTAACACAGACACTAACCCTAACCCTAACCCTAACCCTAAACCTGCTGAAATCCAAGATAAAACCCTAGCTCTAAACCTAACCATAAGCGTGCTGATACCATAGTTCTGGCCATGCCCCTAGTCTTATCTCAAGCCCTAGACGAAAAATCTAACCCTAACCCTAACTCTAACCCTAACCCTAACCCTAACACTGGTGGAACCCTAACCCTAACGCTAACCCTAATCCTATCCCTAACCCTAACCCTAAACCTAACCCTGTTTGAAACCTAAACCTAACCCTAACCCTAACTCTAACCCTAACCCTAACACCAACACCAAACAAAACCCTAACCCTAACCCTAACCCTAACATTAACCCTATCCCTGGTGGAACCCTTACCCTAACCCTAACCCTAACCCTAACCCTAACCCTAACATTAACCCTATCCCTGGTGGAACCCTAACCCTAACCCTAAGCCTAACCCTAACACTAACCCTAACCCTAAACCTGCTGAAATCCAAGATAAAACCTAGCTCTAAACCTAACCATAAGCGTGCTGATACCATAGCTCTGGCCATGCCCCTAGTCTTGTCTCAAGCCGTAGACGTAGAAATTAACCATAACCCTAACTCGAACCCTAAGCCTAACCCTAACACTGGTGGACCCTAACCCTAACCCTAACCCTAACCCTAACCCTAACCCTAACCCTAACCCTATACCTAACCCTAACCCTAACTTAACCCTGGTGGAACCCTAAACCTAACACTAACCCTAAACCTAACCCTAACACTAACACTAACCCAAACACTAACACTAACCCAAACCCTAACCCTAACCCTAACCCTCTTGGAAGCCTAACCCTAACCCTAACACTGTTGGAAGCCTAACCCTAACCCTAACCCTGTTGGAAGCCTAACCCTAACCCTAGAACTAGAAACTAACCCTAACCCTAACCCTAAGCCTAACCCTAACCTAACCCTAACACTAACCATAACCATAACCCTAACCCAACACTAAACCTAACCCTAACCCTAAACCTGATGGAAGCCTAACCCTAACCCTAAACCTAACCCTAACCCTAACACTAACCCTAACCCTGTTGGAAGCCTAACCCTAACCCTAACCCTGTTGGAAGCCTAACACTAACCCTAACCCTAACTCTTTTGGAAGCCTAACCCTAACCCTAACCATAATTCTAACCCTAACACTAAACCTAAACCTAACACCAGGTCAGTGGATATTGCTGCATTCCCATCCCACCCAAGTGACATGATTTTCACTCCTTCCCATGCCTGGCTGGAGCAGTGAGAATCTCAAATCTCTGAACAGGGCTCTTGGTTTCACTGAGGGCAACAGCCCATCTTCGCCTACTCAGCCTGCGTGCCAGGGACTCGGCAACCCAGGGCTTGCTGTTCGCTTTGCAGTAAAGCTGCTGCCTCCCTTTCTCTGGGTAGCTGCCTGGAAAAGGGTAAATGCTAGAATGGGACAGGAACCAGCTTTTGCCTCTCTTTTTCACTTCTTCCTGTGCTGAGGCTGTATCTTAGAGCAAGAAAAGCTGTTATGCCTGAATGTCAAGACTCCCACTTCCATGTGGTCACCAGGGTTTATCTCCAGCAACATGTGAAGTAACTTGAGCTACTCTTTCATAGGTGTGTGGCTAAACTGGCATGATCACAGAATATTGAAGTAAGCTTCACCCCAGTACAAGAATTTCCACTGGATCCACAGAGCTGATACTCTGCGGAGGCTAAGGTGAGTCACTAGGTGGGCGAAATAAAAAGGCTGCCCTCTTGAAGAACAGAGAAAGAGTCCCCAGGTGATCCGGCCCTACAGCATCAGCAGCGACTGTGCAGGTCGGGATGACATGGCGCATTAGTCCCGTTCTTGTTGCTGAGACAGAATACCTGACAACCACAATTTAAAGGAGAGGATTATTTTGCCTCTTAAGTGGCAAGTCAGAAGCGCTTGACCCTAAACATAACCCTAAACTTACCCCAAAAGTGTTTCTAACCCTAGCCTAATGCGAGAAAATCCTGAAGCCTAACACTCAACCTCAGCATCAACCTCAACCTAAACCTAAATCTAAAAATGCTGAAATCCAAGATAAAACCCTAGCTCTAAACCTAACCATAAGCGTGCTGAAACCATAGCTCTGGCCATGCGCCTAGTCTTATCTCAAGCCCTAGACGTAGAAACTAACCCTAACCCTAAATCTAGCCCAAAGCCTAATCCTAACACCGGTGGAACCCTAACCCTAACACTAACCCTAACCCTAAACATGCTGAAATCCAAGATAAAAGCCTAGCTCTAAACCTAACCATAAGCGTGCTGATACCATAGCTCTGGCCATGAGCCTAGTCTTGTTTCAAGCTCTAGACGTAGAAACTAACCCTAACCGTAACTCGAACCCTAAGCCTATCCCTAAAACTGGTGGAACCCTACCCCTACACCTAACCCAAACCCCTAACACTAACCCTAAGCCTAACCCTAACCCGGGTGGAACCCTAACCCTAACACTAAACCTAACGCTAAACCTAACCATAACACTAACCCTAACATTAACCCTATCCCTGGTGGAACCCTAACCCTAACCCTAAGCCTAACACTAACACTAACCCTAACCCTAACCCTAACCCTAAACCTGCTGAAATCCAAGATAAAACCCTAGCTCTAAACCTAACCATAAGCGTGCTGATACCATAGCTCTGGCCATGCCCCTAGTCTTATCTCAAGCCCTAGACGAAAAATCTAACCCTAACCCTAACTCTATCCCTAACCCTAACCCTAACACTGGTGGAACCCTAACCCTAACGCTAACCTAACCCTAACCTAACCCTATCCCTAACCCTAACCCAAACCTAACCCTGTTTGAAACCTAAACCTAACCCTAACCCTAACTCTAACTCTAACCCTAACTCTAACACCAACACCAAACCCTAACCCTAACCCTAACATTAACCCTATCCCTGGTGGAACCCTTACCCTAACCCTAACCCTTACCCTAACCCTAACCCTAACATTAACCCTATCCCTGGTGGAACCCTAACCCTAACCCTAAGCCTAACCCTAACACTAACCCTAACCCTAAACCTGCTGAAATCCAAGATAAAACCCTAGCTCTAAACCTAACCATAAGCGCGCTGATACCATAGCTCTGGCCATGCCCCTAGTCTTGTCTCAAGCCCTAGATGTAGAAATTAACTCTAACCCTAACTCGAACCCTAAGCCTAACTCTAACACTGGTGAAATCCTAACCCTACCCCTAACCCTAACCCCCTAACCCTAACCCTAACCGTAACCCTCACCCTAACAAGTGTTGAACCCTAAACCTAACACTAACCCTAACCCTAACCCTAACCCCAACGCAAACCCTAACCCTAACCCCTAACCCTAAACCTCTTGGAAGCCTAACCCTAACCCTAAAACTGTTGGAAGCCTAACCCTAACCCTAAACCTAAAAATAAACCTAAACCTAACCCTAACCCTAACCCCAACCTAACCCTAACCATAACCCTAACACTAACCATAACCCTAACTCTAACACCAACACTAAACCTAACTCTAACCCTAACCCTGTTGGAAGCCTACCCTAACCCTAACCCTAACCCTAACCATAACACTAACCCTAACCCTACCCTCTTGGAAGCCTAACCCTAACCCTAAACCTAACCCTGACCCTGTTGGAAGCCTAACCCTAACCCTAACCCTAAACCTGTTGCAAGCCTAACCCTAACCCTAACAATAATTCTATCCCTAACCCTAACCCTAAACCTAACACCAGGTCAGTGGATATTGTGCACCCCATCCCACCCAAGTGACATGATTTTCATTCCTTCCCATGCCTGGCTGGACCAGTGAGAATCTCAAATCCCTGAACAGGGCTCTTGCTCTCACTGAGGGCAACAGCCCATCTTCGCCTACTCAGCCTGCGTGCCAGGGACTCGGCAACCCAAGGCTTGTTGTTTGCTTTGCAGTAAAGCTGATGCCTCCCCTTCTCTGGGTAGCTGCCTGGAAAAGGGTAAATGGTAGAATGGAACAGCAACCACCATTTGCCGCACTTTTTCACTTCTTCCTGAGCTGAGGCAGTACCTTAGAGCAAGAAAAGCTGTTATGCCTGAAAGTCAAGACTCCCACTTCCATGTGGCCACCAGGGTTTATCTCCAGCAACATGTGAAGTAACTTGAGCTACTCTTTCATAGGGGTGTGGCTAAACTGGCATGATCACAGAATATTGAAGTAAGCTTCACCCCAGTACAAGAATTTCCACTGGTTCCACAGAGCTGATACTCTGCGGAGGCTAAGGTGAGTCGCTAGGTGGGCGAAATAAAAAGGCTGCCCTCTTGAAGAGCAGAGACAGAGTCCCCAGGTGATCCGGCCCTACAGCATCAGCAGCGACTGTGCAGGTCGGGATGACATGGTGCATTAGTCCCGTTCTTGTTGCTGAGACAGAATACCTGACAAACACAATTTAAAGGAGAGGATTATTTTGCCTCTTAAGTGGCAAGTCAGAAGCGCTTAACCCTAACCCTAACCCTAACGCTACCCCAAAAGTGTTTCTAACCCTAGCCTAATGCGAGAAAAACCTGAAGCCTAACACTCAACCTCAGCCTCAACCTCAACCTCAACCTAAATCTAAAAATGCTGAAATCCAAGATAAAACCCTAGCTCTAAACCTAAACATAAGCGTGCTGATACCATAGCTCTGGCCATGCCCCTAGTCTTATCTCAAGCCCTAGACGTAAAAACTAACCCTAACCCTAACTCTAACCCTAACCCTAACCCTAACCCTAACACTGGTTGAACCCTAACCCTAATGATAACCCTAACCCTAAACCTAACCCTATCCCTAACCCTAACCCTAAACCTAACCCTGTTTGAAACCTAAACCTAACCCTAACCCTAACCCTAAACCTAACCCTAACCCTAACCCTAACACCAACACTACCATAACCCTAACCCTAACCCGAACACTAAACCTAACCCTAACCCTAACATTAACCCTATCCCTGGTGGAACCCTAACCCTAACCCTAAGCCTAACCCTAACACTAACCCTAACCCTAAACCTGCTGAAATCCAAGATAAAACCCTAGCTTTAAACCTAACCATAAGCGTGCTGATACCATAGCTCTGGCCATGCTCCTAGTCTTGTCTCAAGCCCTAGACGTAGAAACTAACCCTAACCCTCACTCGAACCCTAAGCCTAACCCTAACACTGGTGGAACCCTAACCCTAACCCTACCCCTAACCCTAACCCTAACCTAAACCTAAACTTAACCCTAACCCTAACCCTACACCCAAATCTAACCCTAATCCTAACCCTCTTGGAAGCCTAACCCTAACACTGACCCTAACCCTGTTGGAAGCCTAACCCTAACCTAAACCTAACCCTAACCCTAACCCTAACTCTGTTGGAAGCCTAACCCTAACCCTATCCCTAATCCTAACACTAACCCTAAACCTAACACCTGGTCAGGGGATATTGCTGCATCCCCATCCCACCCAAGTGACATGAATGTCACTCCTTCCCATGCCTGGCTGGAGCAGTGAGAATCTCAAATCTCTGAACAGGGCTCTTGGTCTCTATGAGGGCAACATCCCATCCTTGCCTACTCAGCCTGCATGCCAGGGACACGGAAACCCAGGGCTTGCTCTTGGTTTTGCAGTAAAGCTGCTGCCTCCCATTCTCTGACTAGCTGCCTGGAAAAGGGTAAATGCTAGAATGGGACAGGAAGCAGCTTTTGCCTCCCTTTTTCACTTCTTCCTGTGCTGAGGCTGTATCTTAGAGCAAGAAAAGCTGTTATGCCTGAATGTCAAGGATCCCACTTCCATGTGGTCACCAGAGTTTATCTCCAGCAACATGTGAAGTAACTTGAGCTACTCTTTCATAGGTGTGTGGCTAAACTGGCATGATCACAGAATATTGAAGTAAGCTTGACACCAGTGGAAGAATTTCCACTGGATCCACAGAGCTGATACTCTGCGGAGGCTAAGGTGAGTGGCTAGGTGGGGGAAATAAAAAGGCTGCCCTCTTGAAGAGCAGAGACAGAGTCCCCAGGTGATCCGGCCCTACAGCATCAGCAGCGACACTAACTCTAACCCTAAGCCTAATCCTAACACTGGTGGAAGCCTAACCCTACCCCTAACACTAACCCTGACCCTAACACTAACCCTAAGCCTAACCCTAACACTGGTGGAACCTTAAAACTAACACTAACCCTAACGCTAAACCTAACCCTAACACTAACCCTAACATTAACCCTATCCCTGGTGGAACCCTAACCCTAACCCTAAGCCTAACCCAGACCCTAACCCTAACCCTAACCCTAAACCTGCTGAAATCCAAGATAAAACCCTAGCTCTAAACCTAACCATAAGCGTGTTGATACCATAGCTCTGGCCATGCCCCTAGTCTTATCTCAAGCCCTAGACGTAAAAACTAACCCTAACCCTAACTCTAACCCTAACGCTAACCCTAACACTGGTGGAACCCTAACCCTAACGCTAACCCTAACACTAAACCTAACCCTATCCCTAACCCTAAACCTAACCCTGTTTGAAACCTAATCCTAACCCTAACCCTAACCCTAAACCAAACCCTAACCCTAACCCTAACATTAACCCTATCCCTGGTGGAACCCTAACCCTAACCCTAAGCCTAACCCTAACACTAACCCT
>JAQMCO010000027.1:395250-519441 GCA_028451465.1 Erethizon dorsatum | reverse complement strand
TGTTATGCCTGAAAGTCAAGACTCCCACTTCCATGTGGCCACCAGGGTTTATCTCCAGCAACATGTGAAGTGGCTTGAGCTACTCTTTCAAAGGTGTGTGGCTGAACTGGCATGATCACAGAATACTGAAGTAAGCTTGACGCCAGTACAAGAATTTCCACTGGTTCCACAGAGCTGATACTCTGCGGAGGCTAAGGTGAGTGCCTAGGTGGGGAAGTAAGAAGGCTGCCCTCTTGAAGAGCAGAGACAGAGCCCTCAGGTGATCTGGCCCTACAGCATCAGCAGAGAATGTGCATGTTGAGATGACATGGCACATTCGTCCCGTTCTTGTTGCTGAGACAGAATACCTGACAACCACAACTTAAAGGAGAGGATTATTTTGGCTCTTAAGTGGCAAGTCAGAAGGGCTTAACCCTAACCCTAACCCAAAACTATTTCTAGCCCTAGCCTAATCCGAGACAAAAACTGAAGCCTAAGCCTCAACCTTAGCCTCAGCCTCAAACTCAACCTAAACCTAACCCTGCTGAAATCCAAAATAAAACCCTAGTTCTAAACCTAACCATTAGCATGCTGATACCATAGCTCTGGCCATGCCCCTAGTCCTGTCTCAAGCTCTAGCCCTAGAAACTAACACTAACCCTAAACCTAACCCTAAACCTAACGCTAACCCTGGTGGAACCCTAACCTTAACCCTAAACCTAACCCTAACCCTAACTCTAACCATAACCCTAACACTACTCAGCCTGCGTGCCAGGGACTCCGCAACCCAGGGCTTGCTGTTAGCTTTGCAGTAAAGCTGATGCCTCCCCTTCTCTGGGTAGCTGCCTGGAAAAGAGAAAATGCTAGTATGGAACAGGAACCAGCTTTTGCCTCTCTTTTTCACTTCTTTATGTGACGAGGCAGTACCTTAGAGTAAGAGAAGCTGTTATACATTAAAGTCAAGACTCCCACTTCCATGTGGACACAAGGGTTTATCTCCAGCAACATGTGAAGTAGCTTGAGCTACTCTTTCATAGGTGTGTGGCTGAACTGGCATGATCACAGTATATTGAAGTAAGCTTGACCCCAGTACAAGAATTTCCACTGGTTCCACAGAGCTGATACTCTGTGGAGGCTAAGGTGAGTGCCTAGGTGGGGGAAGTAAGAAGGCTGCCCTCTTGAGGAGCAGAGACAGAGCCCCTAGGTGATCCGGCTCTACAGCATCAGCAGAGACAGTGCAGGTTGGGATGACATGGCGCATTAGTCCCGTTCTTGTTACTGAGACAGAATACCTGACAACAACAACTTAAAGGATAGGATTATTTTGGCTCTTAATTGGCAAGTCAGAAGGGCTTAACCCTAACCCTAACCCAAAACTATTTCAAGCCCTAGGCTAATCCGAGACAAAAACTGAAGCCTATCCCTCAACCTCAAGCTCAACCTCAACCTCCATCTAAATCTAAACCAGCTGAAATCCAAAAGAAAGCACTAGCTCTAAACCTAACCATAAGCATGCTGATACCATAGCTCTGGCCATGCCCCTAGTCCTGTCTCAAGCCCTAGCCCTAGAAACTAACCCTAACCCTAACCCTAACCCTGGTGGAATCCTAAACCTAACCCTAACACTAACCCTAACCCAAACCCTACTCAGCCTGCGTGCAGGGTCTCGGCAAACCAGGGCTTGCTGTTAGCTTTGCAGTAAAGCTGCTGCCTCCCCTTCTCTGGGTAGCTGCCTGGAAAATGGCAAATCCTATAATGGAACAGGAACCAGCTTTTGCCTCTCTTTTTCACTTCTTCCTGTGCTGAGTCAGTACCTTAGAGCAAGAAAAGCTGTTATGCCTGAAAGTCAATACTCCCACTTCCATGTGGCCACCAGGGTTTATCTCCAGCAACATGTGAAGTGGCTTGAGCTACTCTTTCGTAGGTGTGTGGCTAAACTGGCATGATCACTGAATATTGAAGTAAGCTTGAACCCAGTACAAGAATTTCCAATGTTTCCACAGAGCTGATACTCTGTGGAGGCTAAGGCGAGTGGGTAGGTGGGGGAAGTAAGAAGGCTGCCCTCTTGAAGAGCAGAGACAGATCCCCCATGTGATCCCGCCCTACAGCATCAGCAGAGACGGTGCAGTTTGGGATGACATGGCGCATTAGTCCCATTCTTGTTGCTGAGACAAAATACCTGACAACCACAACTTAAAGGAGAGGATTATTTTGGCTCTTAAGTGGCAAGTCAGAAGGGCTTAACCCTAACCCTAACCCAAAACTATTTCTAGCCCTAGCCTAATCCGAGACAAAAACTGAAGCCTAACCCTCAACCTCAGTCTCAACCTCAACATCAACCTAAACCTAAACCTGCTGAAATTCAAAATAAAACTCTAGCTCTAAACCTAACCATAAGCATGCTGATACCATAGCTCTGGCCATGCCCCTAGTCCTGTCTCAAGGCCTAGCCCTAGAAACTAAACCTAACACTAACCCTAATCTTGCTGGAACCCTAACCCTAACCCTAACCCTAACACTAACACTAACCGTACTCATCCTGCGTGCCAGAAACTCGGCAAACCAGGGCTTGCTGTTAGATTTTCTGTAAAGCTGCTGCCTCACCTTCTCTGGGTAGCTGCCTGGAAAAGTGTAAATGCTAGAATGGAACAGGAACCAGCTTTGCCTCTCTTTTTCACTTCTTCCTGTGCTGAGGCAGTACCTTAGAGTAAGAGAAGCTGTTATACATTAAAGTCAAGACTCCCACTTCCATGTGGACACAAGGGTTTATCTCCAGCAACATGTGAAATGGCTTGAGCTACTCTTTCATAGGTGTGTGGCTAAACTGGCATGATCACAGAATATTGAAGTAAGCTTGACCCCAGTACAAGAATTTCCACTGGTTCCACAGAGCTGATACTCTGTGGAGGCTAAGGTGAGTGCCTAGGTGGGGAAGTAAGAAGGCTGCCCTCTTGAGGAGCAGAGACAGAGCCCCTAGGTGATCCGGCTCTACAGCATCAGCAGAGACAGTGCAGTTTGGGATGACATGGCGCATTAGTCCCGTTCTTGTTGCTGAGACAGAATACCTGACAACCACAACTTAAAGGAGAGGATTATTTTGGCTCTTAATTTGCAAGTCAGAAGGGCTTAACCCTAACCCTAACCCAAAACTATTTCAAGCCCTAGCCTAATCCGAGACAAAAACTGAAGCCTATCCCTCAACCTCAACCTCCATCTAAATCTAAACCAGCTGAAATCCAAAATAAAACCCTAGCTCTAAACCTAACCATAAGCATGCTGATACCATAGATCTGGCCATGCCCCTAGTCCTGTCTCAAGGCCTAGACCTAGAAACTAACACTAACCCTAACGCTAACCCTAACCCTAGCCCTAACCCTAACCCTAACCCTAAACGTACTCATCCTGCGTGCCAGAGAATTGGCAAACCAGGGCTTGCTGTTAGCTTTGCAGTAAAGCTGCTGACTCCCCTTCTCTGGGTAGCTGCCTGGAAAAGGGTACATGATAGAATGGAACAGGAACCAGATTTTGCCTCTCTTTTTCACTTCTTCCTGTGATGAGGCAGTACCTTAGAGCAAGAAAAGCTGTTATGCCTTAAAGTCAAGACTCCCACTTCCATGTGGCCACCAGGGTTTATCTTCAGCAACATGTGAAGTGGCTTGAGCTACTCTTTCAAAGGTGTGTGGCTGAACTGGCATGATCACAGAATATTGAAGCTTGAACCCAGTCCAAGAATTTCCACTGGTTCCACAGAGCTGATACTCTGCGGAGGCTAAGGTGAGTGCCTAGGTGGGGGAAGTAAGAAGGCGGCCCTCTTGAAGAGCAGAGACTGAGGCCCAGGTGATCTGGCCCTACAGAATCAGCAGAGACTGTGCAGGTTGGGATGACATGGCGCATTAGTCCCGTTCTTTTTGTTGAGACAAAATACCCGACAACCACAACTTAAAGAAGAGGATTATTTTGGCTCTTAAGTGGCAAGTCAGAAGGGCTTAACCCTAACCCTAACCCAAAACTATTTCTAGCCCTAGCCTAATCCGAGGCAAAAACTGAAGCCTAACCCTCAACCTCAGTCTCAACCTCATCCTCAACCTCAACCTAAACCTAAACCTGCTGAAATCCAAAATAAAACCCTAGCTCTAAACCTAACCATAAGCATGCTGATACCCTAGCTCTGGCCATGCCCCTAGTCCTGTCTCAAGCCCTGGCCCTAGAAACTAACCCTAACCCTAACCCTAACCCTAACCCTAACCCTAACCTAACCCTAAACCTAAACCTCAGTCTCAACCTCCACCTCAAATTAAACCTAAACCTGCTGAAATCCAAAATAAAAACCTAGCTCTAAAATTAACCATAAGCATGCTGATACCATGGCTCTGGCCATGCCCCTATTCCTGTCACAAGCCCTAGCCCTAGAAACTAACCCAGCCCTAATACTAACCCTAACCCTAACCCTTCCCTGTGACTGTTATGCCTGAAAGTCAAGAATCCCACTTCCATGTGGCCACCAGGGTTTATCTCAGGTAACATGTGAAATGGCTTGAGCTACTCTTTCATATGTGTGTGGTTGTACTGGCATGATCACAGAATATTGAAGTAAGCTTGAGCCCAGTACAAGAATTTCCACTGGTTCCACAGAGCTGATACTCTGCGGAGGCTAAGGTGAGTGCCTAGGTGGGGGAAGTAAGAAGGCTGCCCTCCTGAAGAGCAGAGACAGAGCCCCCAGATGATCCGGCCCTACAGCATCAGCAGAGACTGTGCAGGTTGGGATGACATGGCACATTAGTCCCGTTCTTGTTGCTGAGACAGAATACCTGACAACCACAACTTAAAGGAGAGGATTATTTTGGCTCTTAAGTGGCAAGTCAGAAGGGCTTAACCCTAACCCTAACCCAAAACTATTTCTAGCCCTAGCCTAATCCGAGACAAAACGTGAAGATTAAGCCTCAACCTCAGTCTCAACCTCAAACTCATCCTAAACCTAACCCTGCTGAAATCCAAAATAAAATCGTAGCTCTAAACCTAACCATTAGCATGCTGATACCATAGCTCTGGCCATGCCCCTAGTCCTGTCTCAAGCATTAGCCCTAGAAAATAACCCTAACCCTAAACCTAACCCTAACCCTGGTGGAACACTAACCCTAACCCTAACCCTAACCCTACTCAGCCTGCGTGCCAGGGAATGTGCAACCCAGGGCTTGCTGTTAGCTTTGCAGTAAAGCTGCTGCCTCCCCTTCTCTGGGTAGCTGCCTGGAAAAGGGTAAATGCTAGAATGGAACAGGAACCAGCTTTTGCCTCTCTTTTTCACTTCTTCCTGTGCTGAGGCAGTACCTTAGAGCAAGAAAAGCTGTTATGCCTGAAAGTCAAGACTCCCACTTCCATGTGGCCACAAGGGTTTATCTCCAGCAACATGTGAAGTGGCTTGAGCTACTCTTTCATAGGTGTGTGGCTGAACTGGCATGATCACAGAATATTGAAGTAAGCTTGACCCCAGTACAAGAATTTCCACTGGTTCCACAGAGCTGATACTCTGCGGAGGCTAAGGTGAGTGCCTAGGTGGGGAAGTAAGAAGGCTGCCCTCTTGAGGAGCAGAGACAGAGCCCCTAGGTGATCCGGCCCTACAGCATCAGCAGAGACAGTGCAGGTTGGGATGACATGGCGCATTAGTCCCGTTCTTGTTGCTGAGACAGAATACCTGACAACCACAACTTAAAGGAGAGGATTATTTTGGCTCTTAATTTGCAAGTCAGAAGGGCTTAACCCTAACCCTAACCCAAAACTATTTCAAGCCCTAGCCTAATCCGAGACAAAAACTGAAGCCTATCCCTCAACCTCAACCTCCATCTAAATCTAAACCAGCTGAAATCCAAAAGAAAACCCTAGCTGTAAACCTAACCATAATCATGCTGATACCATAGATCTGGCCATGCCCCTAGTCCTGTCACAAGGCCTAGACCTGGAAACTAACACTAACCTAACGCTAACCCTAACCCTAACCCTAACCCTAACCCTAAACGTACTCATCCTGCGTGCCAGAGAATTGGCAAACCAGGGCTTGCTGTTAGCTTTTTCTGTAAAGCTGCTGCCTCACCTTATCTGGGCAGCTGCCTAGAAAAGTGTAAATGCTAGAATGGAACAGGAACCAGCTTTTGCCTCTCTTTTTCACTTCTTCCTGTGATGAGGCAGTACCTTAGAGTAAGAGAAGCTGTTATACATTAAAGTCAAGACTCCCATTTCCATGTGGACACAAGGGTTTATCTCCAGCAACATGTGAAATGGCTTGAGCTACTCTTTCATAGGTGTGTGGCTGAACTGGCATGATCACAGAATATTGAAGCTTGAACCCAGTCCAAGAATTTCCACTGGTTCCACAGAGCTGATACTCTGCGGAGGCTAAGGTGAGTGCCTAGGTGTGGGAAGTAAGAAGGCGGCCCTCCTGAAGAGCAGAGACTGAGGCCCAGGTGATCCGGCCCTACAGCATCAGCAGAGACGGTGCAGGTTGGGATGACATGGCGAATTAGTCCCGCTCTTGTTGCTCAGACAGAATACCCGACAACCACAACTTAAAGGAGATCATTATTTTGGCTCTTAAGTGGCAAGTCAGAAGGGCTTAACCCTAACCCTAACCCAAAATTATTTCTAGCCCTAGCCTAATCCGAGGCAAAAAGTGAAGCCTAACCCTCAACCTCAGTCTCAACCTCATCCTCAACCTCAACCTAAACCTAACCCTGCTGAAATCCAAAATAAAACCCTAGCTCTAAACCTAACCATAAGCATGCTGATACTATGGCCATGCCCCTAGTCCTGTCACAAGCCCCAGCCCTAGAAACTAACACTAACCCTAACCCTAACCCTAACCCTAACCCTAAACCTAAACCTCAGTCTCAACCTCCACCTCAAATTAAACCTAAACCTGCTGAAATCCAAAATAAAAACCTAGCTCTAAAATTAACCATAAGCATGCTGATACCATGGCTCTGGCCATGCCCCTATTCCTGTCACAAGCCCTAGCCCTAGAAACTAACCCAGCCCTAATACTAACCCTAACCCTAACCCTTCCCTGTGACTGTTATGCCTGAAAGTCAAGACTCCCACTTCCATGTGGCCACCAGGGTTTATCTTCAGCAACATGTGAAGTGGCTTGAGCTACTCTTTCAAAGGTGTGTGGCTGAACTGGCATGATCACAGAATACTGAAGTAAGCTTGACGCAGCAGAAGAATTTCCACTGGTTCCACAGAGCTGATACTCTGCGGAGGCTAAGGTGAGTGCCTAGGTGCGGGAAGTAAGAAGGTTGCCCTCTTGAAGAGCAGAGACAGAGCCCTCAGATGATCCACCCCTACAGCATCAGCAGAGACTGTGCAGGTTGAGATGACATGGCACATTGGTCCCGTTCTTGTTGCTGAGACAGAATAAATGACAAAAACAACTTAAAGGAGAGGATTATTTTGGCTCTTAAGTGGCAAGTCAGAAGGGCTTAACCCTAACCCTAACCCAAAACTATTTCTAGCCTTTGCCTAATCCGAGACAAAACGTGAAGATTAAGCCTTAACCTCAGTCTCGACCTCAAACTCATCCTAAACCTAACCCTGCTGCAATCCAAAATAAAACCGTAGCTCTAAACCTAACCATTCGCATGCTGATACCATAGCTCTGGTTATGCCCCTAGTCCTGTCTCAAGCTCTAGCTCTAGAAAATAACACTAACCCTAAACCTAACCCTAACCGTGGTGGAACACTAACCTTAACCCTAAACCTAACCCTAACCCTAACTCTAACCATAACCCTAACACTACTCAGCCTGCGTGCCAGGGACTCCGCAACCCAGGGCTTGCTGTTAGCTTTGCAGTAAAGCTGATGCCTCCCCTTCTCTGGGTAGCTGCCTGGAAAAGAGAAAATGCTAGTATGGAACAGGAACCAGCTTTTGCCTCTCTTTTTCACTTCTTTATGTGATGAGGCAGTACCTTAGAGTAAGAGAAGCTGTTATACATTAAAGTCAAGACTCCCACTTCCATGTGGACACAAGGGTTTATCTCCAGCAACATGTGAAATGGCTTGAGCTACTCTTTCATAGGTGTGTGGCTGAACTGGCATGATCACAGTATATTGAAGTAAGCTTGACCCCAGTACAAGAATTTCCACTGGTTCCACAGAGCTGATACTCTGTGGAGGCTAAGGTGAGTGCCTAGGTGGGGGAAGTAAGAAGGCTGCCCTCTTGAGGAGCAGAGACAGAGCCCCTAGGTGATCCGGCTCTACAGCATCAGCAGAGACAGTGCAGGTTGGGATGACATGGCGCATTAGTCCCGTTCTTGTTACTGAGACAGAATACCTGACAACAACAACTTAAAGGATAGGATTATTTTGGCTCTTAATTTGCAAGTCAGAAGGGCTTAACCCTAACCCTAACCCAAAACTGTTTCAAGCCCTAGGCGAATCCGAGACAAAAACTGAAGCCTATCCCTCAACCTCAAGCTCAACCTCAACCTCCATCTAAATCTAAACCAGCTGAAATCCAAAAGAAAGCGCTATCTCTAAACCTAACCATAAGCATGCTGATACCATAGCTCTGGCCATGCCCCTAGTCCTGTCTCAAGCCCTAGCCATAGAAACTAACCCTAACCCTAACCCTAACCCTGGTGGAATCCTAACTCTAACCCTAACACTAACCCTAACCCAAACCCTACTCAGCCTGCGTGCAGGGTCTCGGCAAACCAGGGCTTGCTGTTAGCTTTGCAGTAAAGCTGCTGCCTCCCCTTCTCTCGGTACCTGCCTGGAAGAGGGTAGATTCTAGAATGGAACAGGAACCAGCTTTTGCCTCTCTTTTTCACTTCATCCTGTGCTTAGTCAGTACCTTAGAGCATTAAAAGCTGTTATGCCTGAAAGTCAATACTCCCACTTCCTTGTGGCCACCAGGGTTTATCTCCAGCAACATGTGAATTGGCTTGAGCTACTCTTTCACAGGTGTGTGCCTGAACTGGCATGAGCACTGAATATTGAAGTAAGCTTGAGCCCAGTACAAGAATTTCCACTGGTTCCACAGAGCTGATAATCTGTGGAGGCTAAGGCGAGTGGGTAGGTGGGGGAAGTAAGAAGGCTGCCCCCTTGAAGAGCAGAGACAGATCCCCCATGTGATCCCGCCCTACAGCATCAGCAGAGAATGTTCAGTTTGGGATGGCATGGCGAATTAGTCTGTTCTTGTTGCTCAGACAAAATACCTGACAACCACAACTTAAAGGAGAGGATTATTTTGGCTCTTAAGTGGTAAGTCAGAAGGGCTTAACCCTAACCCTAACCCAAAACTATTTCTAGCCCTAGCCTAATCCGAGACAAAAACTGAAGCCTAACCCTCAACCTCAGTCTGAACCACAAACTCAACATCAACCTCAACTTAAACCTGCTGAAATGCAAAATAAAACCCTAGCTCTAAACCTAACCATAAGCATGCTGATACCATAGATCTGGCCATGCCCCTAGTCCTGTCACAAGGCCTAGCCCTGGAAACTAACACTAACCCTAACGCTAACCCTAACCCTAACCCTAACACTAACACTAACACTAACCGTACTCTTCCTGCGTGCCAGAAACTCGGCAAACCAGGGCTTGCTGTTAGCTTTTTCTGTAAAGCTGCTGCCTCTCCTTCTCTGGGCAGCTGCCTAGAAAAGTGTAAATGCTAGAATGGAACAGGAACCAGCTTTTGCCTCTCTTTTTCACTTCTTCCTGTGATGAGGCAGTACCTTAGAGTAAGAGAAGCTGTTATACATTAAAGTCAAGACTCCCACTTCCATGTGGACACAAGGGTTTATCTCCAGCAACATGTGAAATGGCTTGAGCTACTCTTTCATAGGTGTGTGGCTGAACTGGCATGATCACAGAATATTGAAGTAAGCTTGACCCCAGTACAAGAATTTCCACTGGTTCCACAGAGCTGATACTCTGTGGAGGCTAAGGTGAGTGCCTAGGTGGGGAAGTAAGAAGGCTGCCCTCTTGAGGAGCAGAGACAGAGCCCCTAGGTGATCCGGCTCTACAGCATCAGCAGAGACAGTGCAGTTTGGGATGACATGGCGCATTAGTCCCGTTCTTGTTGCTGAGACAGAATACCTGACAACCACAACTTAAAGGAGAGGATTATTTTGGCTCTTAATTTGCAAGTCAGAAGGGCTTAACCCTAACCCTAACCCAAAACTATTTCAAGCCCTAGCCTAATCCGAGACAAAAACTGAAGCCTATCCCTCAACCTCAACCTCCATCTAAATCTAAACCAGCTGAAATCCAAAAGAAAACCCTAGCTGTAAACCTAACCATAATCATGCTGATACCATAGATCTGGCCATGCCCCTAGTCCTGTCACAAGGCCTAGACCTGGAAACTAACACTAACCTAACGCTAACCCTAACCCTAACCCTAACCCTAACCCTAAACGTACTCATCCTGCGTGCCAGAGAATTGGCAAACCAGGGCTTGCTGTTAGCTTTTTCTGTAAAGCTGCTGCCTCACCTTATCTGGGCAGCTGCCTAGAAAAGTGTAAATGCTAGAATGGAACAGGAACCAGCTTTTGCCTCTCTTTTTCACTTCTTCCTGTGATGAGGCAGTACCTTAGAGTAAGAGAAGCTGTTATACATTAAAGTCAAGACTCCCATTTCCATGTGGACACAAGGGTTTATCTCCAGCAACATGTGAAATGGCTTGAGCTACTCTTTCATAGGTGTGTGGCTGAACTGGCATGATCACAGAATATTGAAGCTTGAACCCAGTCCAAGAATTTCCACTGGTTCCACAGAGCTGATACTCTGCGGAGGCTAAGGTGAGTGCCTAGGTGTGGGAAGTAAGAAGGCGGCCCTCCTGAAGAGCAGAGACTGAGGCCCAGGTGATCCGGCCCTACAGCATCAGCAGAGACGGTGCAGGTTGGGATGACATGGCGAATTAGTCCCGCTCTTGTTGCTCAGACAGAATACCCGACAACCACAACTTAAAGGAGATCATTATTTTGGCTCTTAATTGGCAAGTCAGAAGGGCTTAACCCTAACCCTAACCCAAAATTATTTCTAGCCCTAGCCTAATCCGAGGCAAAAAGTGAAGCCTAACACTCAACCTCAGTCTCAACCTCATCCTCAACCTCAACCTAAACCTAACCCTGCTGAAATCCAAAATAAAACCCTAGCTCTAAACCTAACCATAAGCATGCTGATACTATGGCCATGCCCCTAGTCCTGTCACAAGCCCCAGCCCTAGAAACTAACACTAACCCTAACCCTAACCCTAACCCTAACCCTAAACCTAAACCTCAGTCTCAACCTCCACCTCAAATTAAACCTAAACCTGCTGAAATCCAAAATAAAAACCTAGCTCTAAAATTAACCATAAGCATGCTGATACCATGGCTCTGGCCATGCCCCTATTCCTGTCACAAGCCCTAGCCCTAGAAACTAACCCAGCCCTAATACTAACCCTAACCCTAACCCTTCCCTGTGACTGTTATGCCTGAAAGTCAAGACTCCCACTTCCATGTGGCCACCAGGGTTTATCTTCAGCAACATGTGAAGTGGCTTGAGCTACTCTTTCAAAGGTGTGTGGCTGAACTGGCATGATCACAGAATACTGAAGTAAGCTTGACGCAGCAGAAGAATTTCCACTGGTTCCACAGAGCTGATACTCTGCGGAGGCTAAGGTGAGTGCCTAGGTGCGGGAAGTAAGAAGGTTGCCCTCTTGAAGAGCAGAGACAGAGCCCTCAGATGATCCACCCCTACAGCATCAGCAGAGACTGTGCAGGTTGAGATGACATGGCACATTCGTCCCGTTCTTCTTGCTGAGACAGAATAAATGACAAAAACAACTTAAAGGAGAGGATTATTTTGGCTCTTAAGTGGCAAGTCAGAAGGGCTTAACCCTAACCCTAACCCAAAACTATTTCTAGCCTTTGCCTAATCCGAGACAAAACGTGAAGATTAAGCCTTAACCTCAGTCTCGACCTCAAACTCATCCTAAACCTAACCCTGCTGCAATCCAAAATAAAACCGTAGCTCTAAACCTAACCATTCGCATGCTGATACCATACCTCTGGTTATGCCCCTAGTCCTGTCACAAGCTCTAGCTCTAGAAAATAACACTAACTCTAAACCTAACCCTAACCGTGGTGGAACACTAACCTTAACCCTAAACCTAACCCTAACCCTAACTCTAACCCTAACCCTAACACTACTCAGCCTGCGTGCTAGGGACTCCACAACCCAGGGCTTGCTGTTAGCTTTGCAGTAAAGCTGATGCCTCCCCTTCTCTGGGTAGCTGCCTGGAAAAGAGAAAATGCTAGTATGGAACAGGAACCAGCTTTTGCCTCTCTTTTTCACTTCTTTATGTGATGAGGCATTACCTTAGAGTAAGAGAAGCTGTTATACATTAAAGTCAAGACTCCCACTTCCATGTGGACACAAGGGTTTATCTCCAGCAACATGTGAAATGGCTTGAGCTACTCTTTCATAGGTGTGTGGCTGAACTGGCATGATCACAGAATATTGAAGTAAGCTTGACCCCAGTACAAGAATTTCCACTGGTTCCACAGAGCTGATACTCTGTGGAGGCTAAGGTGAGTGCCTAGGTGGGGAAGTAAGAAGGCTGCCCTCTTGAGGAGCAGAGACAGAGCCCCTAGGTGATCCGGCTCTACAGCATCAGCAGAGACAGTGCAGTTTGGGATGACATGGCGCATTAGTCCCGTTCTTGTTGCTGAGACAGAATACCTGACAACCACAACTTAAAGGAGAGGATTATTTTGGCTCTTAATTTGCAAGTCAGAAGGGCTTAACCCTAACCCTAACCCAAAACTATTTCAAGCCCTAGCCTAATCCGAGACAAAAACTGAAGCCTATCCCTCAACCTCAACCTCCATCTAAATCTAAACCAGCTGAAATCCAAAAGAAAACCCTAGCTGTAAACCTAACCATAATCATGCTGATACCATAGATCTGGCCATGCCCCTAGTCCTGTCACAAGGCCTAGACCTGGAAACTAACACTAACCTAACGCTAACCCTAACCCTAACCCTAACCCTAACCCTAACCCTAAACGTACTCATCCTGCGTGCCAGAGAATTGGCAAACCAGGGCTTGCTGTTAGCTTTTTCTGTAAAGCTGCTGCCTCACCTTATCTGGGCAGCTGCCTAGAAAAGTGTAAATGCTAGAATGGAACAGGAACCAGCTTTTGCCTCTCTTTTTCACTTCTTCCTGTGATGAGGCAGTACCTTAGAGTAAGAGAAGCTGTTATACATTAAAGTCAAGACTCCCATTTCCATGTGGACACAAGGGTTTATCTCCAGCAACATGTGAAATGGCTTGAGCTACTCTTTCATAGGTGTGTGGCTGAACTGGCATGATCACAGAATATTGAAGCTTGAACCCAGTCCAAGAATTTCCACTGGTTCCACAGAGCTGATACTCTGCGGAGGCTAAGGTGAGTGCCTAGGTGTGGGAAGTAAGAAGGCGGCCCTCCTGAAGAGCAGAGACTGAGGCCCAGGTGATCCGGCCCTACAGCATCAGCAGAGACGGTGCAGGTTGGGATGACATGGCGAATTAGTCCCGCTCTTGTTGCTCAGACAGAATACCCGACAACCACAACTTAAAGGAGATCATTATTTTGGCTCTTAAGTGGCAAGTCAGAAGGGCTTAACCCTAACCCTAACCCAAAATTATTTCTAGCCCTAGCCTAATCCGAGGCAAAAAGTGAACCCTAACCCTCAACCTCAGTCTCAACCTCATCCTCAACCTCAACCTAAACCTAACCCTGCTGAAATCCAAAATAAAACCCTAGCTCTAAACCTAACCATAAGCATGCTGATACTATGGCCATGCCCCTAGTCCTGTCACAAGCCCCAGCCCTAGAAACTAACACTAACCCTAACCCTAACCCTAACCCTAAACCTAAACCTCAGTCTCAACCTCCACCTCAAATTAAACCTAAACCTGCTGAAATCCAAAATAAAAACGTAGCTCTAAAATTAACCATAAGCATGCTGATACCATGGCTCTGGCCATGCCCCTATTCCTGTCACAAGCCCTAGCCCTAGAAACTAACCCAGCCCTAATACTAACCCTAACCCTAACACTTCCCATGACTGTTATGCCTGAAAGTCAAGACTCCCACTTCCATGTGGCCACCAGGGTTTATCTTCAGCAACATGTGAAGTGGCTTGAGCTACTCTTTCATAGGTGTGTGGCTGAACTGGCATGATCACAGAATACTGAAGTAAGCTTGACGCAGCAGAAGAATTTCCACTGGTTCCACAGAGCTGATACTCTGCGGAGGCTAAGGTGAGTGCCTAGGTGCGGGAAGTAAGAAGGTTGCCCTCTTGAAGAGCAGAGACAGAGCCCCCAGGTGATCCGGCCCTACAGCATCAGCAGAGACTGTGCAGGTTGGGATGACATAGCGCATTAGTCCCGTTCTTGTTGCTGAGACAGAATACCTGACAACCACAACTTTAAGGAGAGGATTATTTTGGCTCTTAAGTGGCAAGTCAGAAGGGCTTAACCCTAACCCTAACCCAAATCTGTTTCTAGCCGTAGCCCAATCCGAGACAAAAACTGAAGCCTAACCCTCAACCTGAGTCCCCACCTCAACCTCAACCTAAACGTAAACCTGTTGAAATCCAAAATAAAACCCTAGCTCTAAACCTAACCATAAGCATGCTGATACCCTAGCTCTGGCCATGCCCCTAGTCCTGTCTCAAGCCCTAGCCCGAGAAACTAACCCTAACCCTAACCCTTGTGGAATCCTAACACTAACCCTAAACCTAACCCTAACCCTAACCCTAACCCTAACCCTAAACCTAACCCTAGCCCTACAAACTAACCCTAAACCTAACCTTAACCCTGGTGGAACGCCAACCCTAACCCTAACCCTAACAATAACCCTAGCCCTAGATACTAACCCTATCACTAACCCTAACCCTAACCCTGGTGGAATCCTAAACCTAACCCCAACCCTAACCTTAACACTAACTCTAATCCTAGCCCTAGAATCTATCCCTAACCCTAACCCTAACACTGGTGGAACCCTAACCCTAACCCTAAACCTAACCCTAACCCTAACCTAAACTGGCTGAAATCCTAAATAAAACCCTTGCTCTAAACCTAACCATAAGCATGCTGATACCACAGATCTGGCCATGACCATATTCCTGTTTCAAGCCCTAGCCCTAGAAACTAACCCTAAACCTAACTCTAACCGGAACCCTGGTGGAACCCTAACCCTAACCCTAACCCTAACCCTAACAATAAACCTAGCGCTTGAAACTAACCCTATACATAACCCTAACCCTAAACCTGGTGGAATCCTAAACCTAACCCTAACCTTAACCCAAACCCTAACCCTAACACTAACTCTTATACTAGCCCTGGAAACTAACCCTAACCCTACCATTAACCTTGGTGGAACCCTAAACTTAACCCTAACCGTAAGCCTAACCCTAAGCCTAACCCTAACCTAAACCTGTTGAAATCCTAAATAAAACCCTAGCTCTGAACCTAACCATAAGCATGCTGATACCACAGATCTGGCCATGACCATATTTCTGTTTCAAGCCCTAGGCCTAGAAACTAACCCTAAAACTAACTCTAACCCGAACCCTGGTGGTACCCTAAACCTAAACCTAACCCTAACCAGAACTCTAACCCTAGCCCTAGAAACTAACCCTAACCCTAACCCTAACCCTATCCCTGGTGGACACTAACCCTAACCCTAACACTAACCCTAACACTAACCCTACTCAGCCTCCGTGCCAGGGACTCGGCAACCCAGGGCTTGCTGTTAGCTTTTCAGTAAAGCTGCTGCCTCCGCTTCTCTGGGTAGCTGCCTGGAAAAGGTAAATGCTAGAATGGAACAGGAAACAGCTTTAGCCTCTCTTTTTCACTTCTTCCTGTGCTGAGGCAGTACCTTAGAGCAAGAAAAGCTGTTATGCCAGAAAGTCAAGTCTCCCACTTCCATGTGGCCACCAGGGTTTGTCTCCAGCAACATTCAAATTGGCTTGAGCTACTCTTTTATAGGTGTGTGGCTGAACTGGCATGATCACAGAATATTGAAGTAAGCTTGACTCCAGTACAAGAATATCCACTGGGTCCACAGAGCTGATACTCTGTGGAGGCTAAGGTGAGTGCCTAGGTGGGGGAAGTAAGAAGGCTGCCCTCTTGAAGAGCAGAGAGAGAGCCCCCAGGTGATCCGGCCCTACAGCATCAGCAGAGACTGCAGGTTGGTATGACATGGCCCATTAGTCCCGTTCTTGTTGCTGAGACAGAATACCTGACAACCACAACTTAAAGGAGAGGTTTATTTTGGCTCTTAAGTGGCAAGTCAGAAGGGCTTAACCCTAACCCTAACCTAAAACTATTTCTAGTCCTAGCCTTATCAGAGACAAAAACTGAAGCCTAACCATCAACCTCAGTCTCAACCTCAACCTAAACCTAACCTGCTGAAAACCAAAATAAAACCCTAGCTCTAAACCTAACCATAAGCATGCTGATACCATAGCTCTGGCCATGCCCCTAATCCTGTCTCAAACCCTAGCCCTAGAAACTAACCCTAACCGTAACCCTAACCCTAACACTAACCTTAAGCGTAACCCTAACCTAAACCTGCTGAAACCCTAAATAAAACCCTAGCTCTAATCCTAACCATAAGCATGCTGATACCACAGCTCTGGCCATGACCATATTCTTGTTGCAAGCCCTAGCCCTAGAAACAAACCCTAACCCTAACGTTAACCCTGGTGGAACCCTAACCCTAACTCTAACCCTAACAATAACCCTAGCCCTAGAAACTAACCCTATCCCTAACCCTAACCCTAACACTGGTGGAACCCTAAACCTAACCCTAACTCTAACCCAAAACCTAACCCTAACACTAACTCTAATCCTAGCCCCAGAATCCATCCCTAACCCTAACCCTAACCCTGGAGGAACCCTAACCCTAACCCTAAACCTAAACCTAACCCTAACCCTAACCTAAACCTGCTGAAATCCTAAATAAAACCCTAGCTCTAAACCTAACCTTAAGCATGCTGATACCACAGCTCTGGCCATGCCCCTAATCCTGTCTCAAGCCCTAGCCCTAGAAACTAACCCTAACCGTAACCCTAACCCTAACACTAACACTAAGCCTAACCCTAACCTAAACCTGCTGAAATCCTAAATAAAACCCTAGCTCTAATCCGAAGCATAAGCATGCTGATACCACAGCTCTGGCCATAACCATATTCTTGTTTTAAGCCCTAGCCCTAGAAACAAACCCTAACCCTAACGTTAAACCTGGTGGAACCCTAACCCTAACCCTAACCCTAGCAATAACCCTAGCCCTAGAAACTAACCATATGCCTAACCCTAACCCTAACCCTGGTGGAATCCTAAACCTAACCCTAACACTAACCCAAACCCTAACCCTAACACTAACTCTAATAATAGCCCCAGAATCCATCCCTAACCCTAACCCTAACCTTGGTGGAACCTTAACCCTAACCCTAAACCTAAACCTAACCCTAACCCTAACCCTAACCTAAACCTGATGAAATCCTAAATAAAACCCTAGCTCTAAACCTAACCTTAAGCATGCTGATACCACAGCTCTGGCCATGACCATATTCCTGTTTCAAGCCCTAGCCCTAGAATCTATCCCTAACCCTAACCCTAACCCTGGTGGAAACCTAACCCTAACCCTAACCCTAACCCTAACCTAAACCGGCTGAAATCCTAAATAAATGCCTAGCTCTAAACCTAACAATAAGCATGCTGATACCACAGATCTGGCCATGATCATATTCCTGTTTCAAGCCCTAGCCCTAGAAACTATCCCTAAACCTAACTCTAACCCGAACCCTGGTGGAACAATATACCTAAACCTAACCCTAACCCGAACTCTAACCCTAGCCCTAGAAACTAACCCTAACCCTAACCCTAACCCTACCCCTGGTGTACCCTAACCCTAACCCTAACACAAACCCTAGCACTAACCCTAGTCAGCCTGCGTGCCAGGGACTCGGCAACCCAGGGCTTGCTGTTAGCTTTGCAGTAAAGCTGCTGCCTCCCCTTCTCTGGGTAGCTGCCTGGAAAAGGTAAATGCTAGAACGGAACAGGAACCAGCTTTAGCCTCTCTTTTTCACTTCTTCCTGTGCTGAGGCCGTACCTTAGAGCAAGAAAAGCTGTTATGCCTGAAAGTCATGTCTCCCACTTCCATGTGGCCAACAGGGTTTATCTCCAGCATCATGCAAAGTGGCTCGAGCTACTCTTTTATATGTGTGTGGCTGAACTGGCATGATCACAGAATATTGAAGTAAGCTTGACTCCAGTACAAGGATATCCACTGGTTCCACAGAGCTGATACTATGCGGAGGCTAAGGTGAGTGCCTAGGTGGGGGAAGTAAGAAGGCTGCCCTCTTGAAGAGCAGAGACAGAGCCCCCAGTTGCTCCGGCCCTAGAGCATCAGCAGAGACTGTGCAGGTTGGTATGACATGGCACATTAGTCCCGTTCTTGTTGCTGAGACAGAATACCTGACAACCACAACTTAAAGGAGAGGAATATTTTGGCTCTTAAGTGGCAAGTCAGAAGGGCTTAACCCTAACCCTAACCTAAAACTATTTCTAGCCCTAGCCTAATCAGAGACAAAAACTGAAGCCTAACCATCAACCTCAGTCTCAACCTCAACCTAAACCTAACCCTGCTGAAATCCAAAATAAAACCCTAGCTCTACACCTAACCATAAGCATGCTGATACCATAGCTCTGGCCATGCCCCTAATCCTGTCTCAAGCCCTAGCCTTAGAAACTAACCCTAACCGTAACCTTAACCCTAACACTAACCCTAAGCCTAACCCTAACCTAAACCTGCTGAAATCCTAAATAAAACCCTAGCTCTAAACCTAAGCATAAGCATGCTTATACCACAGCTCTGGCCATGACCATATTCCTGTTTCAAGCCCTAGCCCTAGAAACTAACCCTAACCCTAACCCTAACCCTAACAATAACCCTAGCCCTAGAAAGTAACCCTATCACTAACCCTAACACTTGTGGAATCCTAAACCTAACCCTAACCCTAACCCTAACCCAAACCCTAACCCTAACACTAACTCTAATCCTAGCCCTATAATCCATCCCTAACCCTAACCCTAACCCTGGTGGAACCCTGACACTAACCCTAACCCTAAGCCTAACCCTAAGCCTAACCCTAACCCTAAGCCTAACCCTACCCTAAACCTGCTGAAATCCTAAATAAAACCCTAGCTCTAAACCTAACCATAAGCATGCTGATACAACAGATCTGGCCATGACCATATTCCTGTTTCTAGCCCTAGCACTAGAAACGAACACTAAACCTAACTCTAACCCGAACCCTGGTGGTACCCTAAACCTAAACCTAACCCTAACCCGAACTCTAACCCTAGCCCTAGAAACTAACCCTAAACCTAACCCTAACCCTATCCCTGGTGGACCCTAACCCATCCCAAACACTAACCCTAACACTAACCCTACTCAGCCTGCGTGCCAGGGACTCGGCAACCCAGGGCTTGCTGTTAGCTTTTCAGTAAAGCTGCTGCCTCCACTTCTCTGGGTAGCTGCCTGGAAAAGGTCAATGCTAGAATGGAACAGGAACCAGGTTTAGCCTCTCTTTTTCACTTCTTCCTGTGCTGAGGCAGTAACTTAGAGCAAGAAAAGCTGTTATGCCAGAAAGTCAAGTCTCCCACTTCCATGTGGCCACCAGGGTTTGTCTCCAGCAACATGCAAAGTGTCTTGAGCTACTCATTTATAGGTGTGTGGCTGAACTGGCATGATCACAGAATATTGAAGTAAGCTTCACTCCAGTACAAGAATATCCACTGGTTCCACAGAGCTGATACTCTGTGGAGGCTAAGGCGAGTGCCTAGGTGGGTTAAGTAAGAAAGCTGCCCTCTTGAAGAGCAGAGACAGAGCCCCCAGGTGATCCGGCCCTACAGCATCAGCAGAGACTGTGCAGGTTGGTATGAAATGGCGCATTAGTCCCATTCTTGTTGCTGAGACAGAACATCTGACAACCACAACTTAAAGGAAAGGATTATTTTGGCTCTTAAGTAGCAAGTAAGAAGGGCTTAACCCTAACCCTAACGCAAAACTATTTCTAGTCCTAGCCTAATCCGAGACAAAAACTGAAGCCTAACACTCAAATTCAGTCTCCACCACAACCTCAACCGAAACCTAACCCTGCTGAAATGCCAACTAAAACCCTAGCTCTAAACCTAAACATAAGCATGCTGATACCATAGCTCTGGCCAAGCCCCTAGTCCTGTCTCCAGCCCTAGCCCTAGAAAGTAACCCTAATCCTAACCCTAACCCTAAACCTGGTGGAACCCTAACCCAAAACCTAACCATAACCCTAAACATAACCCTACTCTGCCTGCGTGCCAGGGACTCGGCTACCCAGGGCTTGCTGTTAGCTTTGCAGTAAAGCTGCTGACTCCCCTTCTCTGGGTAGCTGCCTGGAAAAGGGTACATGATAGAACGGAACAGGAACCAGATTTGCCTCACTTTTTCTCTTCTTCCTGTGCTGAGGCAGTACCTAAGAACAAGAAAAGCTGTTATGCCTGAAAGTCCAGACTCCCACTTCCATGTGGCCACCAGGGTTTATCTCCAGCAACATGTGAAGTGGCTTGAGCTACTCTTTCATAGGTGTGTGGCTGAACTGGAATGATCACAGAATTTTGAAGTAAGCTTGACCCCAGTAAAAGAATTTACACTGGTTCCACAGAGCTGAAAGTCTGCGGAGGCTAAGGTGAGTGCCTAGGTGGGGGAAGTAAGAAGGCTGCCCTCTTGAAGAGCAGAGACAGAGCCCCCAGGTGATCCACCCCTACAGCATCAGCAGAGACTGTGCAGGTTGAGATGACATGGCACATTCGTCCCGTTCTTGTTGCTGAGACAGAATACATGACAAAAACAACTTAAAGGAGAGGATTATTTTGGCTCTTAAGTGGCAAGTCAGAAGGGCTTAACCCTAACCCTAACCCAAAACTATTTCTAGCCTTTGCCTAATCCGAGACAAAACGTGAAGATTAAGCCTCAACCTCAGTCTCGACCTCAAACTCATCCTAAACCTAACCCTGCTGCAATCCAAAATAAAACCGTAGCTCTAAACCTAACCATTCGCATGCTGATACCATAGCTCTGGTTATGCCCCTAGCCCTGTCTCAAGCCCTAGCTCTAGAAAATAACACTAACCCTAAACCTAACCCTAACCGTGGTGGAACACTAACCTTAACCCTAAACCTAACCCTAACCCTAACTCTAACCCTAACCCTAACACTACTCAGCCTGCGTGCCAGGGACTCCGCAACCCAGGGCTTGCTGTTAGCTTTGCAGTAAAGCTGATGCCTCCCCTTCTCTGGGTAGCTGCCTGGAAAAGAGAAAATGCTAGTATGGAACAGGAACCAGCTTTTGCCTCTCTTTTTCACTTCTTTATGTGATGAGGCAGTACCTTAGAGTAAGAGAAGCTGTTATACATTAAAGTCAAGACTCCCACTTCCATGTGGACACAAGGGTTTATCTCCAGCAACATGTGAAATGGCTTGAGCTACTCTTTCATAGGTGTGTGGCTGAACTGGCATGATCACAGTATATTGAAGTAAGCTTGACCCCAGTACAAGAATTTCCACTGGTTCCACAGAGCTGATACTCTGTGGAGGCTAAGGTGAGTGCCTAGGTGGGGGAAGTAAGAAGGCTGCCCTCTTGAGGAGCAGAGACAGAGCCCCTAGGTGATCCGGCTCTACAGCATCAGCAGAGACAGTGCAGGTTGGGATGACATGGCGCATTAGTCCCGTTCTTGTTACTGAGACAGAATACCTGACAACAACAACTTAAAGGATAGGATTATTTTGGCTCTTAATTGGCAAGTCAGAAGGGCTTAACCCTAACCCTAACCCAAAACTATTTCAAGCCCTAGGCGAATCCGAGACAAAAACTGAAGCCTATCCCTCAACCTCAAGCTCAACCTCAACCTCCATCTAAATCTAAACCAGCTGAAATCCAAAAGAAAGCGCTAGCTCTAAACCTAACCATAAGCATGCTGATACCATAGCTCTGGCCATGCCCCTAGTCCTGTCTCAAGCCCTAGCCATAGAAACTAACCCTAACCCTAACCCTAACCCTGGTGGAATCCTAACTCTAACCCTAACACTAACCCTAACCCTAACCCTACTCAGCCTGCGTGCAGGGTCTCGGCAAACCAGGGCTTGCTGTTAGCTTTGCAGTAAAGCTGCTGCCTCCCCTTCTCTCGGTACCTGCCTGGAAGAGGGTAGATTCTAGAATGGAACAGGAACCAGCTTTTGCCTCTCTTTTTCACTTCATCCTGTGCTTAGTCAGTACCTTAGAGCATGAAAAGCTGTTATGCCTGAAAGTCAATACTCCCACTTCCATGTGGCCACCAGGGTTTATCTCCAGCAACATGTGAATTGGCTTGAGCTACTCTTTCACAGGTGTGTGCCTGAACTGGCATGAGCACTGAATATTGAAGTAAGCTTGAGCCCAGTACAAGAATTTCCACTGGTTCCACAGAGCTGATAATCTGTGGAGGCTAAGGCGAGTGGGTAGGTGGGGGAAGTAAGAAGGCTGCCCCCTTGAAGAGCAGAGACAGATCCCCCATGTGATCCCGCCCTACAGCATCAGCAGAGAATGTTCAGTTTGGGATGGCATGGCGAATTAGTCCGTTCTTGTTGCTCAGACAGAATACCTGACAACCACAACTTAAAGGAGAGGATTATTTTGGTTGTTAAGTGGCAATTCAGAATGGCTTAACCCTAACCCTAAAACGAACCCAAAAATATTTTTGGCCCTAGCCTAATCCGAGACAAAACCTGAAGCCAATCCCTCAGCCTCATTCTCAAGCTCAAGCTCAACCTAAATCTAAACCTGCTGAAATACAAAAGAAAACCCTAGATCTAAACCTAACCATAAGCATGCTGATACCATAGCTCTGGCCATGCCCCTAGTCCTGTCTCAAGGCCTAGCCCTAGAAACTAACACTAACCCTAACGCTAACCCTAACCCTAACCCTAACCCTAACCCTAACCCTAACACTAACACTAACCGTACTCATCCTGCGTGCCAGAAACTCGGCAAACCAGGGCTTGCTGTTAGATTTTCTGTAAAGCTGCTGCCTCCCCTTCTCTGGGTAGCTGCCTGGAAAAGGGTAAATGCTAGAATGGAACAGGAACCAGCTTTTGCCTCTCTTTTTCACTTCTTCCTGTGATGAGGCAGTACCTTAGAGTAAGAGAAGCTGTTATACATTAAAGTCAAGACTCCCACTTCCATGTGGACACAAGGGTTTATCTCCAGCAACATGTGAAATGGCTTGAGCTACTCTTTCATAGGTGTGTGGCTGAACTGGCATGATCACAGAATATTGAAGTAAGCTTGACCCCAGTACAAGAATTTCCACTGGTTCCACAGAGCTGATACTCTGTGGAGGCTAAGGTGAGTGCCTAGGTGGGGAAGTAAGAAGGCTGCCCTCTTGAGGAGCAGAGACAGAGCCCCTAGGTGATCCGGCTCTACAGCATCAGCAGAGACAGTGCAGTTTGGGATGACATGGCGCATTAGTCCCGTTCTTGTTGCTGAGACAGAATACCTGACAACCACAACTTAAAGGAGAGGATTATTTTGGCTCTTAATTTGCAAGTCAGAAGGGCTTAACCCTAACCCTAACCCAAAACTATTTCAAGCCCTAGCCTAATCCGAGACAAAAACTGAAGCCTATCCCTCAACCTCAACCTCCATCTAAATCTAAACCAGCTGAAATCCAAAAGAAAACCCTAGCTGTAAACCTAACCATAATCATGCTGATACCATAGATCTGGCCATGCCCCTAGTCCTGTCACAAGGCCTAGACCTGGAAACTAACACTAACCTAACGCTAACCCTAACCCTAACCCTAACCCTAACCCTAAACGTACTCATCCTGCGTGCCAGAGAATTGGCAAACCAGGGCTTGCTGTTAGCTTTTTCTGTAAAGCTGCTGCCTCACCTTATCTGGGCAGCTGCCTAGAAAAGTGTAAATGCTAGAATGAACAGGAACCAGCTTTTGCCTCTCTTTTTCACTTCTTCCTGTGATGAGGCAGTACCTTAGAGTAAGAGAAGCTGTTATACATTAAAGTCAAGACTCCCATTTCCATGTGGACACAAGGGTTTATCTCCAGCAACATGTGAAATGGCTTGAGCTACTCTTTCATAGGTGTGTGGCTGAACTGGCATGATCACAGAATATTGAAGCTTGAACCCAGTCCAAGAATTTCCACTGGTTCCACAGAGCTGATACTCTGCGGAGGCTAAGGTGAGTGCCTAGGTGTGGGAAGTAAGAAGGCGGCCCTCCTGAAGAGCAGAGACTGAGGCCCAGGTGATCCGCCCTACAGCATCAGCAGAGACATTGCAGGTTGGGATGACATGGCGAATTAGTCCCGCTCTTGTTGCTCAGACAGAATACCCGACAACCACAACTTAAAGGAGATCATTATTTTGGCTCTTAAGTGGCAAGTCAGAAGGGCTTAACCCTAACCCTAACCCAAAATTATTTCTAGCCCTAGCCTAATCCGAGGCAAAAAGTGAAGCCTAACCCTCAACCTCAGTCTCAACCTCATCCTCAACCTCAACCTAAACCTAACCCTGCTGAAATCCAAAATAAAACCCTAGCTCTAAACCTAACCATAAGCATGCTGATACTATGGCCATGCCCCTAGTCCTGTCACAAGCCCCAGCCCTAGAAACTAACACTAACCCTAACCCTAACCCTAACCCTAACCCTAACCCTAACCCTAAACCTAAACCTCAGTCTCAACCTCCACCTCAAATTAAACCTAAACCTGCTGAAATCCAAAATAAAAACGTAGCTCTAAAATTAACCATAAGCATGCTGATACCATGGCTCTGGCCATGCCCCTATTCCTGTCACAAGCCCTAGCCCTAGAAACTAACCCAGCCCTAATACTAACCCTAACCCTAACCCTTCCCTGTGACTGTTATGCCTGAAAGTCAAGACTCCCACTTCCATGTGGCCACCAGGGTTTATCTTCAGCAACATGTGAAGTGGCTTGAGCTACTCTTTCAAAGGTGTGTGGCTGAACTGGCATGATCACAGAATACTGAAGTAAGCTTGACGCAGCAGAAGAATTTCCACTGGTTCCACAGAGCTGATACTCTGCGGAGGCTAAGGTGAGTGCCTAGGTGCGGGAAGTAAGAAGGTTGCCCTCTTGAAGAGCAGAGACAGAGCCCTCAGATGATCCACCCCTACAGCATCAGCAGAGACTGTGCAGGTTGAGATGACATGGCACATTCGTCCCGTTCTTGTTGCTGAGACAGAATAAATGACAAAAACAACTTAAAGGAGAGGATTATTTTGGCTCTTAAGTGGCAAGTCAGAAGGGCTTAACCCTAACCCTAACCCAAAACTATTTCTAGCCTTTGCCTAATCCGAGACAAAACGTGAAGATTAAGCCTTAACCTCAGTCTCGACCTCAAACTCATCCTAAACCTAACCCTGCTGCAATCCAAAATAAAACCGTAGCTCTAAACCTAACCATTCGCATGCTGATACCATAGCTCTGGTTATGCCCCTAGTCCTGTCTCAAGCTCTAGCTCTAGAAAATAACACTAACCCTAAACCTAACCCTAACCGTGGTGGAACACTAACCTTAACCCTAAACCTAACCCTAACCCTAACCCTAACCCTAACCCTAACACTACTCAGCCTGCGTGCCAGGGACTCCGCAACCCAGGGCTTGCTGTTAGCTTTGCAGTAAAGCTGATGCCTCCCCTTCTCTGGGTAGCTGCCTGGAAAAGAGAAAATGCTAGTATGGAACAGGAACCAGCTTTTGCCTCTCTTTTTCACTTCTTTATGTGATGAGGCATTACCTTAGAGTAAGAGAAGCTGTTATACATTAAAGTCAAGACTCCCACTTCCATGTGGACACAAGGGTTTATCTCCAGCAACATGTGAAGTGGCTTGAGCTACTCTTTCATAGGTGTGTGGCTGAACTGGCATGATCACAGAATATTGAAGTAAGCTTGACCCCAGTACAAGAATTTCCACTGGTTCCACAGAGCTGATACTCTGTGGAGGCTAAGGTGAGTGCCTAGGTGGGGGAAGTAAGAAGGCTGCCCTCTTGAGGAGCAGAGACAGAGCCCCTAGGTGATCCGGCTCTACAGCATCAGCAGAGACAGTGCAGTTTGGGATGACATGGCGCATTAGTCCCGTTCTTGTTGCTGTGACAGAATACCTGACAACCACAACTTAAAGGAGAGGATTATTTTGGCTCTTAATTTGCAAGTCAGAAGGGCTTAACCCTAACCCTAACCCTAACCCAAAACTATTTCAAGCCCTAGCCTAATCCGAGACAAAAACTGAAGCCTATCCCTCAACCTCAACCTCCATCTAAATCTAAACCAGCTGAAATCCAAAAGAAAACCCTAGCTGTAAACCTAACCATAATCATGCTGATACCATAGAACTGGCCATGCCCCTAGTCCTGTCACAAGGCCTAGACCTGGAAACTAACACTAACCTAACGCTAACCCTAACCCTAACCCTAACCCTAACCCTAACCCTAAACGTACTCATCCTGCGTGCCAGAGAATTGGCAAACCAGGGCTTGCTGTTAGCTTTTTCTGTAAAGCTGCTGCCTCACCTTATCTGGGCAGCTGCCTAGAAAAGTGTAAATGCTAGAATGGAACAGGAACCAGCTTTTGCCTCTCTTTTTCACTTCTTCCTGTGATGAGGCAGTACCTTAGAGTAAGAGAAGCTGTTATACATTAAAGTCAAGACTCCCACTTCCATGTGGACACAAGGGTTTATCTCCAGCAACATGTGATGTGGCTTGAGCTACTCTTTCATAGGTGTGTGGCTGAACTGGCATGATCACAGAATATTGAAGCTTGAACCCAGTCCAAGAATTTCCACTGGTTCCACAGAGCTGATACTCTGCGGAGGCTAAGGTGAGTGCCTAGGTGTGGGAAGTAAGAAGGCGGCCCTCCTGAAGAGCAGAGACTGAGGCCCAGGTGATCCGCCCTACAGCATCAGCAGAGACATTGCAGGTTGGGATGACATGGCGAATTAGTCCCGCTCTTGTTGCTCAGACAGAATACCCGACAACCACAACTTAAAGGAGAGCATTATTTTGGCTCTTAAGTGGCAAGTCAGAAGGGCTTAACCCTAACCCTAACCCAAAAATTTTCTAGCCCTAGCCTAATCCGAGGCAAAAACTGAAGCCTAACCCTCAACCTCAGGCTCAACCTCAACATCAACCTAAACCTAAACCTGCTGAAATCCAAAATAAAACCCTAGCTATAAACCTAACCATAAGCATGCTGATACTATGGCTCTGGCTATACCCCTAGTCCTGTCTCAAGCCTTAGCCCTAGAAACTAACACTAACCCTAACACTAACCCTAACCCTAACCCTAACCCTAACCCTAAACCTAACCCTCAGTCTCAACCTCAACCTAAACCTAAACCTAACCCTGCTGAAATCCAAAATAAAAACCTAGCTCTAAAATTAACCATAAGCATGCTGATACCCTGGCTCTGGCCATGCCCCTATTCCTGTCACAAGCCCTAGCCCTAGAAACTAACCCAGCCCTAATACTAACCCTAACCCTAACCCTTCCCTGTGACTGTTATGCCTGAAAGTCAAGACTCCCACTTCCATGTGGCCACCAGGGTTTATCTCCAGCAACATGTGAAGTGGCTTGAGCTACTCTTTCATAGGTGTGTGGCTGAACTGGCATGATCACAGAATACTGAAGTAAGCTTGACGCAGCAGAAGAATTTCCACTGGTTCCACAGAGCTGATACTCTGCGGAGGCTAAGGTGAGTGCCTAGGTGGGGGAAGTAAGAAGGCTGCCCTCTTGAAGAGCAGAGACAGAGCCCTCAGATGATCCAGCACTACAGCATCAGCAGAGACTGTGCAGGTTGGGATGCCATGGCACATTAGTCCCGTTCTTGTTGCTGAGACAGAATACCTGACAACCACAACTTAAAGGAGAGGATTATTTTGGCTCTTAAGTGGCAAGTCAGAAGGGCTTAACCCTAACCCTAACCCAAAACTATTTCTAGCCCTTGCCTAATCCGAGACAAAACGTGAAGATTAAGCCTCAACCTCAGTCTCAACCTCAAACTCAACCTAAACCTAACCCTGCTGAAATCCAAAATAAAATCGTAGCTCTAAACCTAACCATAAGCATGCTGATACCATAGCTCTGGCCATGCCCCTAGTCCTGTCTCAAGCCCTAGCCCTAGAAAATAACACTAACCCTAACACTAACCCTCATCTTGGTGGAACACTAACCATAACCATAGCCCTAACCCTAACCCTAACCCTAACCCTAATCCTAAAAATACTCAGCCTGCGTGCCAGGGACTCGGCAACCCAGGGCTTGCTGTTAGCTTTGCAGTAAAGCTGTTGCCTCCCCTTCTCTGGGTAGCTGCCTGGAAAAGGGTAAATGCTAGAATGGAACAGGAACCAGCTTTTGCCTCTCTTTTTCACTTCTTCCTGTGCTGAGGCAGTACCTTAGAGCAAGAAAAGCTGTTATGCCTGAAAGTCAAGACTCCCACTTCCATGTGGCAACCAGAGTTTATCTCCAGCAACATGTGAAGTGGCTTGAGCTACTCTTTCATGGGTGTGTGGCTGAGCTGGCATGATGACAGAATACTGAAGTAAGCTTGAACCCAGTACAAGAATTTCCACTGGTTCCACAGAGCTGATACTCTGTGGAGGCTAAGGTGAGTGCCTAGGTGGGGGAAGTAAGAAGGCTGCCCCCTTGAAGAGCAGAGACAGATCCCCCATGTGATCCCGCCCTACAGCATCAGCAGAGAATGTTCAGTTTGGGATGGCATGGCGAATTGGTCCGTTCTTGTTGCTCAGACAAAATACCTGACAACCACAACTTAAAGGAGAGGATTATTTTGGCTCTTAAGTGGTAAGTCAGAAGGGCTTAACCATAACCCTAACCCAAAACTATTTCTAGCCCTAGCCTAATCCGAGACAAAAACTGAAGCCTAACCCTCAACCTCAGTCTGAACCACAAACTCAACATCAACCTCAACTTAAACCTGCTGAAATGCAAAATAAAACCCTAGCTCTAAACCTAACCATAAGCATGCTGATACCATAGATCTGGCCATGCCCCTAGTCCTGTCACAAGGCCTAGCCCTGGAAACTAACACTAACCCTAACGCTAACCCTAACCCTAACCCTAACACTAACACTAACACTAACCGTACTCATCCTGCGTGCCAGAAACTCGGCAAACCAGGGCTTGCTGTTAGCTTTTTCTGTAAAGCTGCTGCCTCACCTTCTCTGGGCAGCTGCCTAGAAAAGTGTAAATGCTAGAATGGAACAGGAACCAGCTTTTGCCTCTCTTTTTCACTTCTTTATGTGATGAGGCATTACCTTAGAGTAAGAGAAGCTGTTATACATTAAAGTCAAGACTCCCACTTCCATGTGGACACAAGGGTTTATCTCCAGCAACATGTGAAATGGCTTGAGCTACTCTTCCATAGGTGTGTGGCTGAACTGGCATGATCACAGAATATTGAAGTAAGCTTGACCCCAGTACAAGAATTTCCACTGGTTCCACAGAGCTGATACTCTGTGGAGGCTAAGGTGAGTGCCTAGGTGGGGAAGTAAGAAGGCTGCCCTCTTGAGGAGCAGAGACAGAGCCCCTAGGTGATCCGGCCCTACAGCATCAGCAGAGACTGTGCATGTTGGGATGACATGGCGCATAAGTCCCGTTCTTGTTGCTGAGACAGAATACCTGACAACCACAACTTAAAGGAGAGGATTATTTTGGCTCTTAAGTGGCAAGTCAGAAGGGCTTAACCCTAACCCTAACCCAAAACTATTTCTAGCCCTAGCCTAATCCGAGACAAAAACTGAAGCCTATCCCTCAACCTCAACCTCCATCTAAATCTAAACCAGCTGAAATCCAAAAGAAAACCCTAGCTCTAAACCTAACCATAATCATGCTGATACCATAGCTCTGGCCATGCCCCTAGTCCTGTCACAAGGCCTAGCCCTGGAAACTAACACTAACCTAACGCTAACCCTAAACCCTAACAACCCTAACCCTAACCCTAAACGTACTCATCCTGCGTGCCAGAGAATTGGCAAACCAGGGCTTGCTGTTAGATTTTCTGTAAAGCTGCTGCCTCACCTTATCTGGGCAGCTGCCTAGAAAAGTGTAAATGCTAGAATGGAACAGGAACCAGCTTTTGCCTCTCTTTTTCACTTCTTCCTGTGATGAGGCAGTACCTTAGAGTAAGAGAAGCTGTTATACATTAAAGTCAAGACTCCCATTTCCATGTGGACACAAGGGTTTATCTCCAGCAACATGTGAAATGGCTTGAGCTACTCTTTCATAGGTGTGTGGCTGAACTGGCATGATCACAGAATATTGAAGCTTGAACCCAGTCCAAGAATTTCCACTGGTTCCACAGAGCTGATACTCTGCGGAGGCTAAGGTGAGTGCCTAGGTGTGGGAAGTAAGAAGGCGGCCCTCCTGAAGAGCAGAGACTGAGGCCCAGGTGATCCGGCCCTACAGCATCAGCAGAGACGGTGCAGGTTGGGATGACATGGCGAATTAGTCCCGCTCTTGTTGCTCAGACAGAATACCCGACAACCACAACTTAAAGGAGATCATTATTTTGGCTCTTAAGTGGCAAGTCAGAAGGGCTTAACCCTAACCCTAACCCAAAATTATTTCTAGCCCTAGCCTAATCCGAGGCAAAAAGTGAAGCCTAACCCTCAACCTCAGTCTCAACCTCATCCTCAACCTCAACCTAAACCTAACCCTGCTGAAATCCAAAATAAAACCCTAGCTCTAAACCTAACCATAAGCATGCTGATACTATGGCCATGCCCCTAGTCCTGTCACAAGCCCCAGCCCTAGAAACTAACACTAACCCTAACCCTAACCCTAACCCTAACCCTAACCCTAAACCTAAACCTCAGTCTCAACCTCCACCTCAAATTAAACCTAAACCTGCTGAAATCCAAAATAAAAACCTAGCTCTAAAATTAACCATAAGCATGCTGATACCATGGCTCTGGCCATGCCCCTATTCCTGTCACAAGCCCTAGCCCTAGAAACTAACCCAGCCCTAATACTAACCCTAACCCTGCCCTGTGACTGTTATGCCTGAAAGTCAAGACTCCCACTTCCATGTGGCCACCAGGGTTTATCTCCAGCAACATGTGAAGTGGCTTGAGCTACTCTTTCATAGGTGTGTGGCTGAACTGGCATGATCACAGAATACTGAAGTAAGCTTGACCACAGTACAAGAATTTCCACTGGTTCCACAGAGCTGATACTCTGCGGAGGCTAAGGTGAGTGCCTAGGTGGGGGAAGTAAGAAGGTTGCCCTCTTGAAGAGCAGAGACAGAGCCCTCAGATGATCCACTCCTACAGCATCAGCAGAGAATGTGTATGTTGGGATGCCATGGCACATTAGTCCCGTTCTTGTTGCTGAGACAGAATACCTGACAACCACAACTTAAAGGAGAGGATTATTTTGGCTCTTAAGTGGTAAGTCAGAAGGGCTTAACCCTAACCCTAACCCAAAACTATTTCTAGCCTTTGCCTAATCCGAGACAAAAACTGAAGCCTAACCCTCAACCTCAGTCTCAACCTCAAACTCAACCTAAACCTAACCCTGCTGAAATCCAAAATAAAACCGTAGCTCTAAACCTAACCATTCGCATGCTGATACCATAGCTCTGGTTATGCCCCTAGTCCTGTCTCAAGCTCTAGCTCTAGAAAATAACACTAACCCTAAACCTAACCCTAACCGTGGTGGAACACTAACCTTAACCCTAAACCTAACCCTAACCCTAACTCTAACCCTAACCCTAACACTACTCAGCCTGCGTGCCAGGGACTCCGCAACCCAGGGCTTGCTGTTAGCTTTGCAGTAAAGCTGATGCCTCCCCTTCTCTGGGTAGCTGCCTGGAAAAGAGAAAATGCTAGTATGGAACAGGAACCAGCTTTTGCCTCTCTTTTTCACTTCTTTATGTGATGAGGCATTACCTTAGAGTAAGAGAAGCTGTTATACATTAAAGTCAAGACTCCCACTTCCATGTGGACACAAGGGTTTATCTCCAGCAACATGTGAAATGGCTTGAGCTACTCTTTCATAGGTGTGTGGCTGAACTGGCATGATCACAGAATATTGAAGTAAGCTTGACCCCAGTACAAGAATTTCCACTGGTTCCACAGAGCTGATACTCTGTGGAGGCTAAGGTGAGTGCCTAGGTGGGGAAGTAAGAAGGCTGCCCTCTTGAGGAGCAGAGACAGAGCCCCTAGGTGATCCGGCTCTACAGCATCAGCAGAGACAGTGCAGTTTGGGATGACATGGCGCATTAGTCCCGTTCTTGTTGCTGAGACAGAATACCTGACAACCACAACTTAAAGGAGAGGATTATTTTGGCTCTTAATTTGCAAGTCAGAAGGGCTTAACCCTAACCCTAACCCAAAACTATTTCAAGCCCTAGCCTAATCCGAGACAAAAACTGAAGCCTATCCCTCAACCTCAACCTCCATCTAAATCTAAACCAGCTGAAATCCAAAAGAAAACCCTAGCTGTAAACCTAACCATAATCATGCTGATACCATAGATCTGGCCATGCCCCTAGTCCTGTCACAAGGCCTAGACCTGGAAACTAACACTAACCTAACGCTAACCCTAACCCTAACCCTAACCCTAACCCTAACCCTAACCCTAAACGTACTCATCCTGCGTGCCAGAGAATTGGCAAACCAGGGCTTGCTGTTAGCTTTTTCTGTAAAGCTGCTGCCTCACCTTATCTGGGCAGCTGCCTAGAAAAGTGTAAATGCTAGAATGGAACAGGAACCAGCTTTTGCCTCTCTTTTTCACTTCTTCCTGTGATGAGGCAGTACCTTAGAGTAAGAGAAGCTGTTATACATTAAAGTCAAGACTCCCATTTCCATGTGGACACAAGGGTTTATCTCCAGCAACATGTGAAATGGCTTGAGCTACTCTTTCATAGGTGTGTGGCTGAACTGGCATGATCACAGAATATTGAAGCTTGAACCCAGTCCAAGAATTTCCACTGGTTCCACAGAGCTGATACTCTGCGGAGGCTAAGGTGAGTGCCTAGGTGTGGGAAGTAAGAAGGCGGCCCTCCTGAAGAGCAGAGACTGAGGCCCAGGTGATCCGCCCTACAGCATCAGCAGAGACATTGCAGGTTGGGATGACATGGCGAATTAGTCCCGCTCTTGTTGCTCAGACAGAATACCCGACAACCACAACTTAAAGGAGATCATTATTTTGGCTCTTAAGTGGCAAGTCAGAAGGGCTTAACCCTAACCCTAACCCAAAATTATTTCTAGCCCTAGCCTAATCCGAGGCAAAAAGTGAAGCCTAACCCTCAACCTCAGTCTCAACCTCATCCTCAACCTCAACCTAAACCTAACCCTGCTGAAATCCAAAATAAAACCCTAGCTCTAAACCTAACCATAAGCATGCTGATACTATGGCCATGCCCCTAGTCCTGTCACAAGCCCCAGCCCTAGAAACTAACACTAACCCTAACCCTAACCCTAACCCTAACCCTAACCCTAAACCTAAACCTCAGTCTCAACCTCCACCTCAAATTAAACCTAAACCTGCTGAAATCCAAAATAAAAACCTAGCTCTAAAATTAACCATAAGCATGCTGATACCATGGCTCTGGCCATGCCCCTATTCCTGTCACAAGCCCTAGCCCTAGAAACTAACCCAGCCCTAATACTAACCCTAACCCTAACCCTTCCCTGTGACTGTTATGCCTGAAAGTCAAGACTCCCACTTCCATGTGGCCACCAGGGTTTATCTTCAGCAACATGTGAAGTGGCTTGAGCTACTCTTTCAAAGGTGTGTGGCTGAACTGGCATGATCACAGAATACTGAAGTAAGCTTGACGCAGCAGAAGAATTTCCACTGGTTCCACAGAGCTGATACTCTGCGGAGGCTAAGGTGAGTGCCTAGGTGCGGGAAGTAAGAAGGTTGCCCTCTTGAAGAGCAGAGACAGAGCCCTCAGATGATCCACCCCTACAGCATCAGCAGAGACTGTGCAGGTTGAGATGACATGGCACATTCGTCCCGTTCTTGTTGCTGAGACAGAATAAATGACAAAAACAACTTAAAGGAGAGGATTATTTTGGCTCTTAAGTGGCAAGTCAGAAGGGCTTAACCCTAACCCTAACCCAAAACTATTTCTAGCCTTTGCCTAATCCGAGACAAAACGTGAAGATTAAGCCTTAACCTCAGTCTCGACCTCAAACTCATCCTAAACCTAACCCTGCTGCAATCCAAAATAAAACCGTAGCTCTAAACCTAACCATTCGCATGCTGATACCATAGCTCTGGTTATGCCCCTAGTCCTTTCTCAAGCTCTAGCTCTAGAAAATAACACTAACTCTAAACCTAACCCTAACCGTGGTGGAACACTAACCTTAACCCTAAACCTAACCCTAACCCTAACTCTAACCATAACCCTAACACTACTCAGCCTGCGTGCCAGGGACTCCACAACCCAGGGCTTGCTGTTAGCTTTGCAGTAAAGCTGATGCCTCCCCTTCTCTGGGTAGCTGCCTGGAAAAGAGAAAATGCTAGTATGGAACAGGAACCAGCTTTTGCCTCTCTTTTTCACTTCTTTATGTGATGAGGCATTACCTTAGAGTAAGAGAAGCTGTTATACATTAAAGTCAAGACTCCCACTTCCATGTGGACACAAGGGTTTATCTCCAGCAACATGTGAAATGGCTTGAGCTACTCTTTCATAGGTGTGTGGCTGAACTGGCATGATCACAGAATATTGAAGTAAGCTTGACCCCAGTACAAGAATTTCCACTGGTTCCACAGAGCTGATACTCTGTGGAGGCTAAGGTGAGTGCCTAGGTGGGGGAAGTAAGAAGGCTGCCCTCTTGAGGAGCAGAGACAGAGCCCCTAGGTGATCCGGCTCTACAGCATCAGCAGAGACAGTGCAGGTTGGGATGACATGGCGCATTAGTCCCGTTCTTGTTACTGAGACAGAATACCTGACAACAACAACTTAAAGGATAGGATTATTTTGGCTCTTAATTGGCAAGTCAGAAGGGCTTAACCCTAACCCTAACCCAAAACTATTTCAAGCCCTAGGCTAATCCGAGACAAAAACTGAAGCCTATCCCTCAACCTCAAGCTCAACCTCAACCTCCATCTAAATCTAAACCAGCTGAAATCCAAAAGAAAGCACTAGCTCTAAACCTAACCATAAGCATGCTGATACCATAGCTCTGGCCATGCCCCTAGTCCTGTCTCAAGCCCTAGCCATAGAAACTAACCCTAACCCTAACCCTAACCCTGGTGGAATCCTAACTCTAACCCTAACACTAACCCTAACCCAAACCCTACTCAGCCTGCGTGCAGGGTCTCGGCAAACCAGGGCTTGCTGTTAGCTTTGCAGTAAAGCTGCTGCCTCCCCTTCTCTCGTTACCTGCCTGGAAGAGGGTAGATTCTAGAATGGAACAGGAACCAGCTTTTGCCTCTCTTTTTCACTTCATCCTGTGCTTAGTCAGTACCTTAGAGCATGAAAAGCTGTTATGCCTGAAAGTCAATACTCCCACTTCCATGTGGCCACCAGGGTTTATCTCCAGCAACATGTGAATTGGCTTGAGCTACTCTTTCACAGGTGTGTGCCTGAACTGGCATGAGCACTGAATATTGAAGTAAGCTTGAGCCCAGTACAAGAATTTCCACTGGTTCCACAGAGCTGATAATCTGTGGAGGCTAAGGCGAGTGGGTAGGTGGGGGAAGTAAGAAGGCTGCCCACTTGAAGAGCAGAGACAGATCCCCCATGTGATCCCGCCCTACAGCATCAGCAGAGAATGTTCAGTTTGGGATGGCATGGCGAATTAGTCCGTTCTTGTTGCTCAGACAAAATACCTGACAACCACAACTTAAAGGAGAGGATTATTTTGGCTCTTAAGTGGTAAGTCAGAAGGGCTTAACCCTAACCCTAACCCAAAACTATTTCTAGCCCTAGCCTAATCCGAGACAAAAACTGAAGCCTAACCCTCAACCTCAGTCTGAACCACAAACTCAACATCAACCTCAACTTAAACCTGCTGAAATGCAAAATAAAACCCTAGCTCTAAACCTAACCATAAGCATGCTGATACCATAGATCTGGCCATGCCCCTAGTCCTGTCACAAGGCCTAGCCCTGGAAACTAACACTAACCCTAACGCTAACCCTAACCCTAACCCTAACACTAACACTAACACTAACTGTACTCATCCTGCGTGCCAGAAACTCGGCAAACCAGGGCTTGCTGTTAGCTTTTTCTGTAAAGCTGCTGCCTCACCTTCTCTGGGCAGCTGCCTAGAAAAGTGTAAATGCTAGAATGGAACAGGAACCAGCTTTTGCCTCTCTTTTTCACTTCTTCCTGTGATGAGGCAGTACCTTAGAGTAAGAGAAGCAGTTATACATTAAAGTCAAGACTCCCACTTCCATGTGGACACAAGGGTTTATCTCCAGCAACATGTGAAATGGCTTGAGCTACTCTTTCATAGGTGTGTGGCTGAACTGGCATGATCACAGAATATTGAAGTAAGCTTGACCCCAGTACAAGAATTTCCACTGGTTCCACAGAGCTGATACTCTGTGGAGGCTAAGGTGAGTGCCTAGGTGGGGAAGTAAGAAGGCTGCCCTCTTGAGGAGCAGAGACAGAGCCCCTAGGTGATCCGGCTCTACAGCATCAGCAGAGACAGTGCAGTTTGGGATGACATGGCGCATTAGTCCCGTTCTTGTTGCTGAGACAGAATACCTGACAACCACAACTTAAAGGAGAGGATTATTTTGGCTCTTAATTTGCAAGTCAGAAGGGCTTAACCCTAACCCTAACCCAAAACTATTTCAAGCCCTAGCCTAATCCGAGACAAAAACTGAAGCCTATCCCTCAACCTCAACCTCCATCTAAATCTAAACCAGCTGAAATCCAAAAGAAAACCCTAGCTGTAAACCTAACCATAATCATGCTGATACCATAGATCTGGCCATGCCCCTAGTCCTGTCACAAGGCCTAGACCTGGAACCTAACACTAACCTAACGCTAACCCTAACCCTAACCCTAACCCTAACCCTAAACGTTCTCATCCTGCGTGCCAGAGAATTGGCAAACCAGGGCTTGCTGTTAGCTTTTTCTGTAAAGCTGCTGCCTCACCTTATCTGGGCAGCTGCCTAGAAAAGTGTAAATGCTAGAATGGAACAGGAACCAGCTTTTGCCTCTCTTTTTCACTTCTTAGTGTGATGAGGCAGTACCTTAGAGTAAGAGAAGCTGTTATACATTAAAGTCAAGACTCCCATTTCCATGTGGACACAAGGGTTTATCTCCAGCAACATGTGAAATGGCTTGAGCTACTCTTTCATAGGTGTGTGGGTGAACTGGCATGATTACAGAATATTGAAGCTTGAACCCAGTCCAAGAATTTCCACTGGTTCCACAGAGCTGATACTCTGCGGAGGCTAAGGTGAGTGCCTAGGTGTGGGAAGTAAGAGGGCGGCCCTCCTGAAGAGCAGAGACTGAGGCCCAGGTGATCCGGCCCTACAGCATCAGCAGAGACGGTGCAGGTTGGGATGACATGGCGAATTAGTCCCGCTCTTGTTGCTCAGACAGAATACCCGACAACCACAACTTAAAGGAGATCATTATTTTGGCTCTTAAGTGGCAAGTCAGAAGGGCTTAACCCTAACCCTAACCCAAAATTATTTCTAGCCCTAGCCTAATCCGAGGCAAAAAGTGAAGCCTAACCCTCAACCTCAGTCTCAACCTCATCCTCAACCTCAACCTAAACCTAACCCTGCTGAAATCCAAAATAAAACCCTAGCTCTAATCATAACCATAAGCATGCTGATACTATGGCCATGCCCCTAGGCCTTTCTCAAGCCCTAGCCGTAGAAACTAACACTAACCCTAACCCTAAACCTAACCTCAACCTGAACTTCAACCTAAACCTAAACCTGCTGAAATCCAAAATAAAACCCTAGCTCTAAAATTAACCATAAGCATGCTGATACCATGGCTCTGGCCATGCCCCTATTCCTGTCACAAGCCCTAGCCCTAGAAACTAACCCAGCCCTAATACTAACCCTAACCCTAACACTTCCCATGACTGTTATGCCTGAAAGTCAAGACTCCCACTTCCATGTGGCCACCAGGGTTTATCTTCAGCAACATGTGAAGTGGCTTGAGCTACTCTTTCATAGGTGTGTGGCTGAACTGGCATGATCACAGAATACTGAAGTAAGCTTGACGCAGCAGAAGAATTTCCACTGGTTCCACAGAGCTGATACTCTGCGGAGGCTAAGGTGAGTGCCTAGGTGCGGGAAGTAAGAAGGTTGCCCTCTTGAAGAGCATAGGCAGAGCCCCCAGGTGATCCGGCCCTACAGCATCAGCAGAGACTGTGCAGGTTGGGATGACATGGCGCATGAGTCCCGTTCTTGTTGCTGAGACAAAATACCTGACAACCACAACTATAAGGAGAGGATTATTTTGGCTCTTAAGTGGCAAGTCAGAAGGGCTTAACCCTAACCCTAACCCAAATCTGTTTCTAGCCGTAGCCCAATCCGAGACAAAAACTGAAGCCTAACCCTCAACCTGAGTCCCCACCTCAACCTCAACCTAAACGTAAACCTGTTGAAATCCAAAATAAAACCCTAGCTCTAAACCTAACCATAAGCATGCTGATACCCTAGCTCTGGCCATGCCCCTAGTCCTGTCTCAATCCCTAGCCCGAGAAACTAACCCTAACACTAACCCTTGTGGAATCCTAACACTAACCCTAACCCTAACCCTAACCCTAACCCTAACCCTAACCCTAACCCTAACCATACTCAGCCTGCGTGCATTGTCTCAGAAACCCAGGGCTTGCTGTTAGCTTTGCAGTGAAGCTGCTGCCTCCCCATCTCTGGGTAGCTGCCTGGAAGAGGGTAAATGCTAGAATGGAAATGGAACCAGCTTTTGCCTCTCTTTTTCACTTCTTCCTGTGCTGAGGCAGTACGTTAGAGCCACAAAAACTGTTATGCCTGAAAGTCAAGACTCCCACTTCCATGAGGCCTCCAGGGTTTATCTCCAGCAACATGGGAAGTGGCTTGAGCTAGTCTTTCATAGCTGTGTGCCTGAACTGGCATGAGCACAGAGTATTTAAGTAAGCTTGACCACAGTACAAGAATTTCCACTGGTTCCACAGAGCTGATACTCTGTGGAGGCTAAGGTGAGTGCCTAGGTGGGGAAGTAAGAAGGCTGCCCTCTTGAGGAGCAGAGACAGAGCCCCTAGGTGATCCGGCTCTACAGCATCAGCAGAGACAGTGCAGTTTGGGATGACATGGCGCATTAGTCCCGTTCTTGTTGCTGAGACAGAATACCTGACAACCACAACTTAAAGGAGAGGATTATTTTGGCTCTTAATTTGCAAGTCAGAAGGGCTTAACCCTAACCCTAACCCAAAACTATTTCAAGCCCTAGCCTAATCCGAGACAAAAACTGAAGCCTATCCCTCAACCTCAACCTCCATCTAAATCTAAACCAGCTGAAATCCAAAAGAAAACCCTAGCTGTAAACCTAACCATAATCATGCTGATACCATAGATCTGGCCATGCCCCTAGTCCTGTCACAAGGCCTAGACCTGGAAACTAACACTAACCTAACGCTAACCCTAACCCTAACCCTAACCCTAACCCTAACCCTAAACGTTCTCATCCTGCGTGCCAGAGAATTGGCAAACCAGGGCTTGCTGTTAGCTTTTTCTGTAAAGCTGCTGCCTCACCTTATCTGGGCAGCTGCCTAGAAAAGTGTAAATGCTAGAATGGAACAGGAACCAGCTTTTGCCTCTCTTTTTCACTTCTTAGTGTGATGAGGCAGTACCTTAGAGTAAGAGAAGCTGTTATACATTAAAGTCAAGACTCCCATTTCCATGTGGACACAAGGGTTTATCTCCAGCAACATGTGAAATGGCTTGAGCTACTCTTTCATAGGTGTGTGGGTGAACTGGCATGATTACAGAATATTGAAGCTTGAACCCAGTCCAAGAATTTCCACTGGTTCCACAGAGCTGATACTCTGCGGAGGCTAAGGTGAGTGCCTAGGTGTGGGAAGTAAGAGGGCGGCCCTCCTGAAGAGCAGAGACTGAGGCCCAGGTGATCCGGCCCTACAGCATCAGCAGAGACGGTGCAGGTTGGGATGACATGGCGAATTAGTCCCGCTCTTGTTGCTCAGACAGAATACCCGACAACCACAACTTAAAGGAGATCATTATTTTGGCTCTTAAGTGGCAAGTCAGAAGGGCTTAACCCTAACCCTAACCCAAAATTATTTCTAGCCCTAGCCTAATCCGAGGCAAAAAGTGAAGCCTAACCCTCAACCTCAGTCTCAACCTCATCCTCAACCTCAACCTAAACCTAACCCTGCTGAAATCCAAAATAAAACCCTAGCTCTAAACCTAACCATAAGCATGCTGATACTATGGCCATGCCCCTAGTCCTGTCACAAGCCCCAGCCCTAGAAACTAACACTAACCCTAACCCTAACCCTAACCCTAACCCTAAACCTAAACCTCAGTCTCAACCTCCACCTCAAATTAAACCTAAACCTGCTGAAATCCAAAATAAAAACCTAGCTCTAAAATTAACCATAAGCATGCTGATACCATGGCTCTGGCCATGCCCCTATTCCTGTCACAAGCCCTAGCCCTAGAAACTAACCCAGCCCTAATACTAACCCTAACCCTAACACTTCCCATGACTGTTATGCCTGAAAGTCAAGACTCCCACTTCCATGTGGCCACCAGGGTTTATCTTCAGCAACATGTGAAGTGGCTTGAGCTACTCTTTCATAGGTGTGTGGCTGAACTGGCATGATCACAGAATACTGAAGTAAGCTTGACGCAGCAGAAGAATTTCCACTGGTTCCACAGAGCTGATACTCTGCGGAGGCTAAGGTGAGTGCCTAGGTGCGGGAAGTAAGAAGGTTGCCCTCTTGAAGAGCATAGGCAGAGCCCCCAGGTGATCCGGCCCTACAGCATCAGCAGAGACTGTGCAGGTTGGGATGACATAGCGCATTAGTCCCGTTCTTGTTGCTGAGACAGAATACCTGACAACCACAACTTTAAGGAGAGGATTATTTTGGCTCTTAAGTGGCAAGTCAGAAGGGCTTAACCCTAACCCTAACCCAAATCTGTTTCTAGCCGTAGCCCAATCCGAGACAAAAACTGAAGCCTAACCCTCAACCTGAGTCCCCACCTCAACCTCAACCTAAACGTAAACCTGTTGAAATCCAAAATAAAACCCTAGCTCTAAACCTAACCATAAGCATGCTGATACCCTAGCTCTGGCCATGCCCCTAGTCCTGTCTCAATCCCTAGCCCTAGAAACTAACCCTAACACTAACCCTTGTGGAATCCTAACACTAACCCTAACCCTAACCCTAACCCTAACCCTAACCCTAACCCTAACCCTAACCATACTCAGCCTGCGTGCATTGTCTCAGAAACCCAGGGCTTGCTGTTAGCTTTGCAGTGAAGCTGCTGCCTCCCCATCTCTGGGTAGCTGCCTGGAAGAGGGTAAATGCTAGAATGGAAATGGAACCAGCTTTTGCCTCTCTTTTTCACTTCTTCCTGTGCTGAGGCAGTACGTTAGAGCAAGAAAAGCTGTTATGCCTGAAAGTCAAGACTCCCACTTCCATGTGGCCTCCAGGGTTTATCTCCAGCAACATGTGAAGTGGCTTGAGCTAGTCTTTCATAGCTGTGTGCCTGAACTGGCATGAGCACAGAGTATTTAAGTAAGCTTGACCACAGTACAAGAATTTCCACTGGTTCCACAGAGCTGATACTCTGTGGAGGCTAAGGTGAGTGCCTAGGTGGGGAAGTAAGAAGGCTGCCCTCTTGAGGAGCAGAGACAGAGCCCCTAGGTGATCCGGCTCTACAGCATCAGCAGAGACAGTGCAGTTTGGGATGACATGGCGCATTAGTCCCGTTCTTGTTGCTGAGACAGAATACCTGACAACCACAACTTAAAGGAGAGGATTATTTTGGCTCTTAATTTGCAAGTCAGAAGGGCTTAACCCTAACCCTAACCCAAAACTATTTCAAGCCCTAGCCTAATCCGAGACAAAAACTGAAGCCTATCCCTCAACCTCAACCTCCATCTAAATCTAAACCAGCTGAAATCCAAAAGAAAACCCTAGCTGTAAACCTAACCATAATCATGCTGATACCATAGATCTGGCCATGCCCCTAGTCCTGTCACAAGGCCTAGACCTGGAAACTAACACTAACCTAACGCTAACCCTAACCCTAACCCTAACCCTAACCCTAAACGTTCTCATCCTGCGTGCCAGAGAATTGGCAAACCAGGGCTTGCTGTTAGCTTTTTCTGTAAAGCTGCTGCCTCACCTTATCTGGGCAGCTGCCTAGAAAAGTGTAAATGCTAGAATGGAACAGGAACCAGCTTTTGCCTCTCTTTTTCACTTCTTCCTGTGATGAGGCAGTACCTTAGAGTAAGAGAAGCTGTTATACATTAAAGTCAAGACTCCCATTTCCATGTGGACACAAGGGTTTATCTCCAGCAACATGTGAAATGGCTTGAGCTACTCTTTCATAGGTGTGTGGGTGAACTGGCATGATTACAGAATATTGAAGCTTGAACCCAGTCCAAGAATTTCCACTGGTTCCACAGAGCTGATACTCTGCGGAGGCTAAGGTGAGTGCCTAGGTGTGGGAAGTAAGAAGGCGGCCCTCCTGAAGAGCAGAGACTGAGGCCCAGGTGATCCGGCCCTACAGCATCAGCAGAGACGGTGCAGGTTGGGATCACATGGCGAATTAGTCCCGCTCTTGTTGCTCAGACAGAATACCCGACAACCACAACTTAAAGGAGATCATTATTTTGGCTCTTAAGTGGCAAGTCAGAAGGGCTTAACCCTAACCCTAACCCAAAATTATTTCTAGCCCTAGCCTAATCCGAGGCAAAAAGTGAAGCCTAACCCTCAACCTCAGTCTCAACCTCATCCTCAACCTCAACCTAAACCTAACCCTGCTGAAATCCAAAATAAAACCCTAGCTCTAAACCTAACCATAAGCATGCTGATACTATAGCTTTGGCCATGCCCCTAGGCCTTTCTCAAGCCCTAGCCCTAGAAACTAACACTAACCCTAACCCTAACCCTAACCCTAACCCTAAACCTAAACCTCAGTCTCAACCTCCACCTCAAATTAAACCTAAACCTGCTGAAATCCAAAATAAAAACCTAGCTCTAAAATTAACCATAAGCATGCTGATACCATGGCTCTGGCCATGCCCCTATTCCTGTCACAAGCCCTAGCCCTAGAAACTAACCCAGCCCTAATACTAACCCTAACCCTAACACTTCCCATGACTGTTATGCCTGAAAGTCAAGACTCCCACTTCCATGTGGCCACCAGGGTTTATCTTCAGCAACATGTGAAGTGGCTTGAGCTACTCTTTCATAGGTGTGTGGCTGAACTGGCATGATCACAGAATACTGAAGTAAGCTTGACGCAGCAGAAGAATTTCCACTGGTTCCACAGAGCTGATACTCTGCGGAGGCTAAGGTGAGTGCCTAGGTGCGGGAAGTAAGAAGGTTGCCCTCTTGAAGAGCATAGGCAGAGCCCCCAGGTGATCCGGCCCTACAGCATCAGCAGAGACTGTGCAGGTTGGGATGACATAGCGCATTAGTCCCGTTCTTGTTGCTGAGACAGAATACCTGACAACCACAACTTTAAGGAGAGGATTATTTTGGCTCTTAAGTGGCAAGTCAGAAGGGCTTAACCCTAACCCTAACCCAAATCTGTTTCTAGCCGTAGCCCAATCCGAGACAAAAACTGAAGCCTAACCCTCAACCTGAGTCCCCACCTCAACCTCAACCTAAACGTAAACCTGTTGAAATCCAAAATAAAACCCTAGCTCTAAACCTAACCATAAGCATGCTGATACCCTAGCTCTGGCCATGCCCCTAGTCCTGTCTCAATCCCTAGCCCGAGAAACTAACCCTAACACTAACCCTTGTGGAATCCTAACACTAACCCTAACCCTAACCCTAACCCTAACCCTAACCCTAACCCTAACCATACTCAGCCTGCGTGCATTGTCTCAGAAACCCAGGGCTTGCTGTTAGCTTTGCAGTGAAGCTGCTGCCTCCCCATCTCTGGGTAGCTGCCTGGAAGAGGGTAAATGCTAGAATGGAAATGGAACCAGCTTTTGCCTCTCTTTTTCACTTCTTCCTGTGCTGAGGCAGTACGTTAGAGCCACAAAACCTGTTATGCCTGAAAGTCAAGACTCCCACTTCCATGAGGCCTCCAGGGTTTATCTCCAGCAACATGGGAAGTGGCTTGAGCTAGTCTTTCATAGCTGTGTGCCTGAACTGGCATGAGCACAGATTATTTAAGTAAGCTTGACCACAGTACAAGAATTTCCACTGGTTCCACAGAGCTGATAATCAGTGGAGGCTAAGATGAGTGCCTAGGTGGGGAAAGTAAGAAGGATGCCCCTTGAAGAGCAGAGAGAGAGCCCCCAAGTGATCCGGCAAAACAGCAACAGCAGAGAATATGCAGGTTGGGATGACATGGCGCATTAATCCCGTTCTTGTTGCTGAGACAGAATACCTGACAACCACAACTTAAAGGAGAGGATTATTTTGGCTCTTAATTGGCAAGTCAGAAGGGCTTAACCCTAAACCTAACCTAAATCTATTTCTACCCCTAGCCTAATCCGAGACAAAAACTGAAGCCTAACCCTCAACCTCAGGCTCAACCTCAACCTCCATCTAAATCTAAACCAGCTGAAATCCAAAAGAAAACCCTAGCTCTAAACCTAACCATAAGCATGCTGATACCATAGTTCTGGCCATGCCCCTTGTCCTGTCTCAAGCCCTAGCCCTAGAAACTAACCCTAACACTAACCCTAACCCTAACCCTGGTGGAACCCTAACCCTAAACCTAACCCTAAACCTAACACTAACCCTAACGCTAACCCTAACCTAAACCTGCTGAAATCCTAAATAAAACCCTAGCTCTAAACCTAACCATAAGCATGCTGATACCACAGCTCTGGCCATGACCATATTCCTGTTTCAAGACCTAGCCCTAGAAACGAACCCTAACCCTAACCTTTACCATGGTGGAATCCTAAAGCTAACAATAACCCTAACCCTAACCCTAACAATAACCCTAGCCCTAGAAACTAAGCCTATCCCTAACTCTAACCCTAACCCTGGTGGAATCCTAAACCTAACCCTAACCCTAACCGAAACCCTAACCATAACACTAACTCTAATCCTAGCCCTAGAATCTATAAATAACCCTAACCCTAACCCTGGTGGAACCCTAAACCTATCCCTAACCCTAAACCTAACCCTAACCCTAACCCTAACCTAAACCTGCTGAAATCCTAAATAAAACCCTAGCTCTAAACCTAACCATAATCATGCTGATACCAAGGCTCTGAACATGACCATATTCCTGTTTCAAGCCATAGCCCTAGAAACGAACCCTAACCCTAACCTTAACTATGGTGGAACCCTAACCATAACTATAATCCTAACCCTAACCCTAACAATAACCCTGGCTCTAGAAACTAACCCTATCCCTAACCCTAACCCTAACCCTGGTGGAATCCTAAACCTAACCCTAACCCTAACCCAAACAGTAACCCTAACACTAACTGTAATCCTAGCCCTAGAATCTATCCCTAATCCTAACCCTAACCCTGGTGGAACCCTAAACCTAACCCTAACCCTAACCCTAACCCTAAGCCTAACCTTAACCTAAACCGGCTGAAATCCTAAATAAAACCCTAGCTCTAAACCTAAAAATAAGCATCCTGATACCACAGCTCTGGCCATGACCATATTCCTGTTTCAAGCCCTAGCCCTAGAAACTAACCCTAACTCTAACGTTAACCCTGGTGGAAACCTAACCCTAATCCTAACCCTAACCTTAAAACTAACAATAAAACTAGCCCTAGAAACTAAGCCTATCCCTAACACTAACCCTAACCCTAACCCTGGTGGAATCCTAAACCTAAGCCTAATGCTAACCCAAACACTTACCCTAACACTAACTGTAATCCTAGCGCTAGAATCTATCCCTAACCCTTACCCTAACCCTGGTGGAAAAATAAACCTAACCCTAACCCTAAACCTAACCCTAAACCTAACCCTAACAATAACCCTAGCCATAGAAACTAACCCTATCCCTAACCCTAACCCTAACCCTGGTGGAATCCTAAACCTAACAATAACCCTAACCCAAAAGCTAACCCTAACACTAACTCTAATCCTAGCCCTAGAATCCATCCCTAACCCTAACCCTAAAAATGGTGGAACCCTAAACCTAACCCTAACCCTAAACCTAACCCTAACCCTAACCTAAACCGGCTGAAATGCTAAATAAAACCCTAGCTCTAAACCTTACCTTAAGCATGTTGATACCACAGCTCTGGCCATGACCATATTCCTGTTTCAAGCCCTATCCCTAGAAACTAACCCTAAACCTAACTCTAACCCGAACCCTGGTGGAACCCTAAACCTAAACCCAACCCTAACCCGAACTCTAACCCTAGCCCTAGAAACTAACCCTAACCATAACCCTAACCCTAAACCTATCCCTGGTGGACCCTAACCCTAACACTAACACTAACCCTAACACTAACCCTACTCAGCCTGCGTGCCAGGGACTCGGCAACCCAGGGCTTGCTGTTAGCTTTGCAGTAATGCTGCTGCCTCCCCTTCTCTGGGTAGCTGCCTGGAAAAGGTAAATTCTAGAATGGAACAGGAACCAGCTTTAGCCTCTCTTTTTCACTTCTTCCTGTGCTGAGGCAGTACCTTAGAGCAAGAAAAGCTGATATGCCTGAAAGTCAAGTCTCCCACTTCCATGTGGCCACCAGGGTTTATCTCCAGCAACATGCAAAGTGGCTTGAGCTACTCTTTTATAGGTGTGTGGCTGAACTGGCATGATCACAGAATATTGAAGTAAGCTTGACTCCAGTACAAGAATATCCACTGGTTCCACAGAGAGGATACTCTGCGGAGGCTTAGGTGAGTGCCTATGTGGGGGAAGTAAGAAGGCTGCCCTCTTGAAGAGCAGAGAAAGAGCCCCCAGGTGATCCGGCCCTACAGCATCAGCAGAGACTGTGCAGGTTGGTATGACATGGCGCATTAGTCACATTCTTGTTGCTGAGACAGAATACCTGACAACCACAACTTAAAGGAGAGGATTATTTTGGCTCTTAAGTGGCAAGTCAGAAGGGCTTAACCCTAAACCTAACCTAAAACTATTTCTAGCCTTAGCCTAATCAGAGACAAAAACTGAAGCCTAACCATCAACCTCAGTCTCATCTTCAACCTAAACCTAATCCTGCTGAAATCCAAAAAAAATCCCTAGCTCTAAACCTAACCATAAGCATGCTGATACCACAGCTCTGGCCAGGACCATATTCCTGTTTCAAGCCCTAGCCCTAGAAACTAACCCTAACCCTAACTTTAACATTGGTGGAATCCTAAACCTAACCCTAACCCTAACCCAAACCCTAACCCTAACACTAACTCTAATCCTAGCCCCAGAATCTATCCCTAACCTTAACCCTAACCCTGGTGGAACCCTAACCCTAACCCTAACCCTAACCCTAACCCTAACCCTAACCATAACCCTAACCCTAACCCTAAGCCTAAGCCTAACCTAAACAGGCTGAAATCCTAAATAAAACCCTAGCTCTAAACCTAACCAGAAGCATGCCGATACCACAGCTCTGGGCATGACCATATTCCTGTTTCAAGACCTAGCCCTACAAACTAACCCTAACCCTAACGTTAAAGCTGGTGGAACCCTAACCCTAACCCTAACCCTAACCCTAACAATAACCCTAGCCCTAGAAACTAACCCTATCCATTACCCTAACCCTAACCCTGGTGGAACACTAACACAAACCCTAACCCTAAGCCTAACCTTAAGCCTAACCATAACCCTAAGCCTAACCCTAACCTAAACCTGCTGAAATCCTAAATAAAACCCTAGCTCTAAACCTAATAATAAGCATGCTGATACCACAGCTCTGGTCATGACCATATTTCTGTTTCAAGCCCTAGCCCTAGAAACTAACCCTAACCGTAACCCTAACCCTAACACTAACCCTAAGCCTAACCCTAACCTAAACCTGCTGAAATCCTAAACAAAACCCTAGCTCTAAACCTAACCATAAGCATGCTGATACCACAGCTCTGGCCAGGACCATATTCCTGTTTCAAGCCCTAGCCCTAGAAACTAACACTAACCCTAACTTTAACATTGGTGGAACCCTAAACCTAACCCTGACACTAACCCTAACCCTAGCCCTAGCCCTAGAAACTAACCCTATCCCTAACCCTAACCGTAAATCCTGGTGGAATCCTAAACCTAACCCTAACCCTAACCCAAACCCTAACCCTAACACTAACTCTAATCCTAGCCCCAGAATCTATCCCTAACCTTAACCCTAACCCTGGTGGAACCCTAACCCTAACCCTAACCCTAACCATAACCCTAAGCCTAAGCCTAAGCCTAACCTAAACAGGCTGAAATCCTAAATAAAACCCTAGCTCTAAACCTAACCAGAAGCATGCCGATACCACAGCTCTGGCCATGACCATATTCCTGTTTCAAGACCTAGCCCTACAAACTAACCCTAACCCTAACGTTAACGCTGGTGGAACCCTAAACCTAACCCTAACCCTAACCCTAACAATAACCCTAGCCCTAGAAACTAACCCTATCCATTACCCTAACCCTAACCCTGGTGGAACCCTAACACAAACCCTAACCCTAAGCCTAACCTTAAGCCTAACCATAACCCTAAGCCTAACCCTAACCTAAACCTGCTGAAATCCTAAATAAAACCCTAGCTCTAAACCTAATAATAAGCATGCTGATACCACAGCTCTGGTCATGACCATATTTCTGTTTCAAGCCCTAGCCCTAGAAACTAACCCTAACCCTAACGTTAACCCTGGTGGAAACCTAACCCTAAGCCTAACCCTAACCCTAACCCTAACAATAACCCTAGCCCTAGAAACTAAGCCTATCCCTAACCCTAACCCTAACCCTGGTGGAATCCTAAACCTAAGCATAACCCTAATCCAAACCCTAACCCTAACACTAACTCTAATCCTATCCCTAGAATCTATCCCTAACCCTAACCCTGGTGGAACCCTAAACCTAACCCTAAACCTAAACCTAAACCTAAACCTAACCCTAACCTAAACCGGCTGAAATCCTAAATAAAACCCTAGCTCTAAACCTAACCATAAGCATGCTGATACCACAGCTCTGGCCATGACCATATTCCTGTTTCAAGCCCTAGCCCTAGAAACTAACCCTAACCCTAACCTTAACCATGGTGGAACCCTAACCCTAACACTAACCCTAACCCTAACCCTAACATTAACCCTAGCCCTAGAAACTAACCCTATCCCTTACCCTAACCCTAACCCTGGTGGAATCCTAAACCTAACCCTAACCATAACCCACACCTTAACCCTAACACTAACTCTAATCCTAGCCCTGGAATCTATCCCTATCCCTAACCCTAACCATGGTGGAATCCTAACCCTAAACCTAACCCTAACCCTAACCCTAAGCCTAACCCTAACCTAAACCGGCTGAAATCCTAAATAAAACCCTAGCTCTAAACCTAACCATAAGCATGCTGATACCACACCTCTGGCCAGGACCATATTACTGTTTCAAGCCTTAGCCCTAGAAACTAACCCTAACCCTAACCTTAACCCTGGTGGAACCCTAAACCTAACCCTAACCCTAACCCGAACTCTAACCCTAGCCCTAGAAACTAACCCTAACCCTAACCCTAACCCTATCCCTGGTGGACCCTAACCCTAACACTAACCCTATCACTAACCCTACTCAGCCTGCGTGCCAGGGACTCGGCAACCCAGGGCTTGCTTTTAGCTTTGCAGTAAAGCTGCTGCCTCCCCTTCTCTGGGTAGCTGCCTGGAAGAGGTAAATGCTAGAATATAACAGGAACCAGATTTAGTCTCTCTTTTTCACTTCTTCCTGTGCTGAGGCAGTACCTTAGAGCAAGAAAAGCTGTTATGCCTGAAAGTCAAGTCTCCCACTTCCATGTGGCCACCAGGGTTTATCTCCAGCAACATGCAAAGTGGCTTGAGCTACTCTTTTATAGGTGTGTGGCTGAACTGGCATGATCACAGAATATTGAAGTAAGCTTGACTCCAGTACAAGAATATCCACTGGTTCCACAGAGAGGATACTCTGCGGAGGCTAAGGTGAGCGCCTATGTGGGGGAAGTAAGAAGGCTGCCCTCTTGAAGAGCAGAGAAAGAGCCCCCAGGTGATCCGGCCCTACAGCATCAGCAGAGACTGTGCAGGTTGGTATGACATGGCGCATTAGTCACGTTCTTGTTGCTGAGACAGAATACCTGACAACCACAACTTAAAGGAGAGGATTATTTTGGCTCTTAAGTGGCAAGTCAGAAGGGCTTAACCCTAAACCTAACCTAAATCTATTTCTAGCCTTAGCCTAATCAGAGACAAAAACTGAAGCCTAACCATCAACCTCAGTCTCATCTTCAACCTAAACCTAATCCTGCTGAAATCCAAAAAAAAATCCCTAGCTCTAAACCTAACCATAAGCATGCTGATACCATAGCTCTGGCCATGTCCCTAATCCTGTCTCAATCCCTAGCCCTAGAAACGAACCTTAACCGTAACCCTAACACTAACACTAACGATAAGCCTAACCCTAACCTAAAGCTGTTGAAATCCTAAATAAAACCCTAGCTCTAAACCTAACCATAAGCATGCTGATACCACAGCTCTGGCCATGATCATATTCCTGTTTCAAGCCCTAGCCCTAGAAACTAACCCTAACGCTAACCTTAACCCTGGTGGAACCGTAACCCTAACCCTAACCCTAACCAGAACTCTAACCCTAGCCCTAGAAACTAACCCTATTCCTAACCCTAACCCTGGTGGAATCCTAAACCTAACCCTAATCCTAACCCAAACCCTAACTCTAACACTAACTCTAATCCTAACCATAGAATCTATCCCTAACCCTAACCATAACCCTGGTGGAACCCTAACCTTAACCCTAACCCTAAGCCTAACCCTAACCTAAACCTGCTGAAATCCTAAATAAAACCCTAGCTCTAAACCTAATAATAAGCATGCTGATACCACAGCTCTGGTCATGACCATATTTCTGTTTCAAGCCCTAGCCCTAGAAACTAACCCTAACCCTAACGTTAACCCTGGTGGAAACCTAACCCTAAGCCTAACCCTAACCCTAACCCTAACAATAACCCTAGCCCTAGAAACTAAGCCTATCCCTAACCCTAACCCTAACCCTGGTGGAATCCTAAACCTAAGCATAACCCTAACCCAAACCCTAACCCTAACACGAACTCTAATCCTAGCCCTAGAATCTATCCCTAACCCTAACCCTGGTGGAACCCTAAACCTAACCCTAAACCTAAACCTAACCCTAAACCTAACCCTAACCTAAACCGGCTGAAATCCTAAATAAAACCCTAGCTCTAAACCTAACCATAAGCATGCTGATACCACAGCTCTGGCCATGACCATATTCCTGTTTCAAGCCCTAGCCCTAGAAACTAACCCTAACCCTAACCTTAACCATGGTGGAACCCTAACCCTAACACTAACCCTAACCCTAACCCTAACATTAACCCTAGCCCTAGAAACTAACCCTATCCCTTACCCTAACCCAAACCCTGGTGGAATCCTAAACCTAACCCTAACCATAACCCACACCTTAACCCTAACACTAACTCAAATCCTAGCCCTAGAATCTATCCCTAACCCTAACCCTAACCATGGTGGAACCCTAAACCTAAACCTAACCCTAACCCTAACCCTAAGCCTAACCCTAACCTAAACCGGCTGAAATCCTAAATAAAACCCTAGCTCTAAACCTAACCATAAGCATGCTGATACCACACCTCTGGCCAGGACCATATTACTGTTTCAAGCCTTAGCCCTAGAAACTAACCCTAACCCTAACCTTAACCCTGGTGGAACCCTAAACCTAACCCTAACCCTAACCCGAACTCTAACCCTAGCCCTAGAAACTAACCCTAACCCTAACCCTAACCCTATCCCTGGTGGACCCTAACCCTAACACTAACCCTATCACTAACCCTACTCAGCCTGCGTGCCAGGGACTCGGCAACCCAGGGCTTGCTGTTAGCTTTGCAGTAAAGCTGCTGCCTCCCCTTCTCTGGGTAGCTGCCTGGAAGAGGTAAATGCTAGAATGGAACAGGAACCAGCTTTAGCCTCTCTTTTTCACTTCTTCCTGTGCTGAGGCAGTACCTTAGAGCAAGAAAAGCTGATATGCCTGAAAGTCAAGTCTCCCACTTCCATGTGGCCACCAGGGTTTATCTCCAGCAACATGCAAAGTGGCTTGAGCTACTCTTTTATAGGTGTGTGGCTGAACTGGCATGATCACAGAATATTGAAGTAAGCTTGACTCCAGTACAAGAATATCCACTGGTTCCACAGAGAGGATACTCTGCGGAGGCTAAGGTGAGTGCCTATGTGGGGGAAGTAAGAAGGCTGCCCTCTTGAAGAGCAGAGAAAGAGCCCCCAGGTGATCCGGCCCTACAGCATCAGCAGAGACTGTGCAGGTTGGTATGACATGGCGCATTAGTCACGTTCTTGTTGCTGAGACAGAATACCTGACAACCACAACTTAAAGGAGAGGATTATTTTGGCTCTTAAGTGGCAAGTCAGAAGGGCTTAACCCTAAACCTAACCTAAATCTATTTCTAGCCTTAGCCTAATCAGAGACAAAAACTGAAGCCTAACCATCAACCTCAGTCTCATCTTCAACCTAAACCTAATCCTGCTGAAATCCAAAAAAAATCCCTAGCTCTAAACCTAACCATAAGCATGCTGATACCATAGCTCTTGCCATGCCCCTAATCCTGTCTCAAGCCCTAGCCCTAGAAACTAACCCTAACCGTAACCCTAACCCTAACACTAACCCTAAGCCTAACCCTAACCTAAACCTGCTGAAATCCTAAACAAAACCCTAGCTCTAAACCTAACCATAAGCATGCTGATACCACAGCTCTGGCCAGGACCATATTCCTGTTTCAAGCCCTAGCCCTAGAAACTAACGCTAACCCTAACTTTAACATTGGTGGAACCCTAAACCTAACCCTAACACTAACCCTAACCCTAGCCCTAGCCCTAGAAACTAACCCTATCCCTAACCCTAACCGTAAATCCTGGTGGAATCCTAAACCTAACCCTAACCCTAACCCAAACCCTAACCCTAACACTAACTCTAATCCTAGCCCCAGAATCTATCCCTAACCTTAACCCTAACCCTGGTGGAACCCTAACCCTAACCCTAACCCTAACCCTAACCCTAACCATAACCCTAACCCTAAGCCTAAGCCTAACCTAAACAGGCTGAAATCCTAAATAAAACCCTAGCTCTAAACCTAACCAGAAGCATGCCGATACCACAGCTCTGGCCATGACCATATTCCTGTTTCAAGACCTAGCCCTACAAACTAACCCTAACCCTAACGTTAACGCTGGTGGAACCCTAAACCTAACCCTAACCCTAACCCTAACAATAACCCTAGCCCTAGAAACTAACCCTATCCATTACCCTAACCCTAACCCTGGTGGAACCCTAACACAAACCCTAACCCTAAGCCTAACCTTAAGCCTAACCATAACCCTAAGCCTAACCCTAACCTAAACCTGCTGAAATCCTAAATAAAACCCTAGCTCTAAACCTAATAATAAGCATGCTGATACCACAGCTCTGGTCATGACCATATTTCTGTTTCAAGCCCTAGCCCTAGAAACTAACCCTAACCCTAACGTTAACCCTGGTGGAAACCTAACCCTAAGCCTAACCCTAACCCTAACCCTAACAATAACCCTAGCCCTAGAAACTAAGCCTATCCCTAACCCTAACCCTAACCCTGGTGGAATCCTAAACCTAAGCATAACCCTAATCCAAACCCTAACCCTAACACTAACTCTAATCCTATCCCTAGAATCTATCCCTAACCCTAACCCTGGTGGAACCCTAAACCTAACCCTAAACCTAAACCTAACCCTAAACCTAACCCTAACCTAAACCGGCTGAAATCCTAAATAAAACCCTAGCTCTAAACCTAACCATAAGCATGCTGATACCACAGCTCTGGCCATGACCATATTCCTGTTTCAAGCCCTAGCCCTAGAAACTAACCCTAACCCTAACCTTAACCATGGTGGAACCCTAACCCTAACACTAACCCTAACCCTAACCCTAACATTAACCCTAGCCCTAGAAACTAACCCTATCCCTTACCCTAACCCTAACCCTGGTGGAATCCTAAACCTAACCCTAACCATAACCCACACCTTAACCCTAACACTAACTCTAATCCTAGCCCTAGAATCTATCCCTAACCCTAACCCTAACCATGGTGGAACCCTAACCCTAAACCTAACCCTAACCCTAACCCTAAGCCTAACCCTAACCTAAACCGGCTGAAATCCTAAATAAAACCCTAGCTCTAAACCTAACCATAAGCATGCTGATACCACACCTCTGGCCAGGACCATATTACTGTTTCAAGCCTTAGCCCTAGAAACTAACCCTAACCCTAACCTTAACCCTGGTGGAACCCTAAACCTAACCCTAACCCTAACCCGAACTCTAACCCTAGCCCTAGAAACTAACCCTAACCCTAAAACCCTAACCCTAACCCTAACCCTAACCCTATCCCTGGTGGACCCTAACCCTAACACTAACCCTATCACTAACCCTACTCAGCCTGCGTGCCAGGGACTCGGCAACCCAGGGCTTGCTTTTAGCTTTGCAGTAAAGCTGCTGCCTCCCCTTCTCTGGGTAGCTGCCTGGAAGAGGTAAATGCTAGAATATAACAGGAACCAGATTTAGTCTCTCTTTTTCACTTCTTCCTGTGCTGAGGCAGTACCTTAGAGCAAGAAAAGCTGTTATGCCTGAAAGTCAAGTCTCCCACTTCCATGTGGCCACCAGGGTTTATCTCCAGCAACATGCAAAGTGGCTTGAGCTACTCTTTTATAGGTGTGTGGCTGAACTGGCATGATCACAGAATATTGAAGTAAGCTTGACTCCAGTACAAGAATATCCACTGGTTCCACAGAGAGGATACTCTGCGGAGGCTAAGGTGAGTGCCTATGTGGGGGAAGTAAGAAGGCTGCCCTCTTGAAGAGCAGAGAAAGAGCCCCCAGGTGATCCGGCCCTACAGCATCAGCAGAGACTGTGCAGGTTGGGATGACATGGCGCATTAGTCACGTTCTTGTTGCTGAGACAGAATACCTGACAACCACAACTTAAAGGAGAGGATTATTTTGGCTCTTAAGTGGCAAGTCAGAAGGGCTTAACCCTAACCCTAACCCTAAAACTATTTCTAGCCCTAGCCTAATCCGAGACAAAAACTGAAGCCTATCCCTCAACCTCAACCTCCATCTAAATCTAAACCAGCTGAAATCCAAAAAAAAACCCTAGCTCTAAACCTAACCATAATCATGCTGATACCATAGCTCTGGCCATGCCCCTAGTCCTGTCTCAAGCCCTAGACCTAGAAACTAACCCTAACCGTAACCCTAAACCCTAAACCCTAACCCTAAGCCTAACCCTAACCCTAAACGTACTCATCCTGCGTGCCAGAGAATTGGCAAACAGGGCTTGCTGTTAGCTTTTTCTGTAAAGCTGCTGCATCACCTTATCTGGGCAGCCTGCCCTAGAAAAGTGTAAATGCTAGAATGGAACAGGAACCAGCTTTTGCCTCTCTTTTCACTTCTTCCTGTGATGAGCAGTACCTTAGAGTAAGAGAAGCTGTTATACATTAAAGTCAAGACTCCCATTTCCATGTGGACACAAGGGGTTTGATCTCCAGCAACATGTGAAATGGCTTGAGCTACTCTTTCATAGGTGTGTGGCTGAACTGGCATGATCACAGAATATTGAAGCTTGAACCCAGTCAAGAATTTCCACTGGTTCCACAGAGCTGATACTCTGCGGAGGCTAAGGTGATGTGCCCTAGGTGTGGGAAGTAAGAAGGCGGCCCTCCTGAAGAGCAGAGACTGAGGCCCAGGTGATCCGCCCTACAGCATCAGCAGAGACATTGCGGTTGGGATGGACATGGCGAATTAGTCCCGCTCTTGTTGCTCTGACAGTATACCCGACAACACAACTTAAAGGAGATCATTATTTTGGCTCTTAAGTGGCAAGTCAGAAGGGCTTAACCCTAACCCTAACCCAAAATTATTTCTAGCCCTAGCCCTAATCCGAGGCAAAAAGTGAAGCCTAACCCTCAACCTCAGTCTCAACCTCATCCTCAACCTCAACCTAAACCTAACCCTGCTGAAATCCAAATAAAACCCTAGCTCTAACCTAACCATAAGCATGCTGATACTATGGCCATGCCCCTAGTCCTGTCACAAGCCCCAGCCCTAGAAACTAACACTAACCCTAACCCTAACCCTAACCCTAAACCCTAACCCCTAACCCTAAACCTAAACCTCAGTCTCAACCTCCACCTCAAATTAAACCTAAACCTGCTGAAATCCAAAATAAAAACCTAGCTCTAAAATTAACCATAAGCATGCTGATACCATGGCTCTGGCCATGCCCCTATTCCTGTCACAAGCCCTAGCCCTAGAAACTAACCCAGCCCTAATACTAACCCTAACCCTAACCCTCCCTGTGACTGTTATGCCTGAAAGTCAAGACTCCCACTTCCATGTGGCCACCAGGGTTTATCTTCAGCAACATGTGAAGTGGCTTGAGCTACTCTTTCAAAGGTGTGTGGCTGAACTGGCATGATCACAGAATACTGAAGTAAGCTTGACGCAGCAGAAGAATTTCCACTGGTTCCACAGAGCTGATACTCTGCGGAGGCTAAGGTGAGTGCCTAGGTGCGGGAAGTAAGAAGGTTGCCCTCTTGAAGAGCAGAGACAGAGCCCTCAGATGATCCACCCCTACAGCATCAGCAGAGACTGTGCAGGTTGAAATGACATGGCACATTCGTCCCGTTCTTGTTGCTGAGACAGAATAAATGACAAAAACAACTTAAAGGAGAGGATTATTTTGGCTCTTAAGTGGCAAGTCAGAAGGGCTTAACCCTAACCCTAACCCAAAACTATTTCTAGCCTTTGCCTAATCCGAGACAAAACGTGAAGATTAAGCCTTACCTCAGTCTCGACCTCAAACTCATCCTAAACCTAACCCTGCTGCAATCCAAAATAAAACCGTAGCTCTAAACCTAACCATTCGCATGCTGATACCATACCTCTGGTTATGCCCCTAGTCCTGTCACAAGCTCTAGCTCTAGAAAATAACACTAACCCTAAACCTAACCCTAACCGTGGTGGAACACTAACCTTAACCCTAAACCTAACCCTAACCCTAACTCTAACCCTATCCCTAACACTACTCAGCCTGCGTGCCAGGGACTCGGCAACCCAGGGCTTGCTGTTAGCTTTGCAGTAAAGCTGATGCCTCCCCTTCTCTGGGTAGCTGCCTGGAAAAGAGAAAATGCTAGTATGGAACAGGAACCAGCTTTTGCCTCTCTTTTTCACTTCTTCCTGTGATGAGGCAGTACCTTAGAGTAAGAGAAGCAGTTATACGTTAAAGTCAAGACTCCCACTTCCATGTGGACACAAGGGTTTATCTCCAGCAACATGTGAAATGGCTTGAGCTACTCTTTCATAGGTGTGTGGCTGAACTGGCATGATCACAGAATATTGAAGTAAGCTTGACCCAAGTACAAGAATTTCCACTGGTTCCACAGAGCTGATACTCTGTGGAGGCTAAGGTGAGTGCCTAGGTGGGGAAGTAAGAAGGCTGCCCTCTTGAGGAGCAGAGACAGAGCCCCTAGGTGATCCGGCTCTACAGCATCAGCAGAGACAGTGCAGTTTGGGATGACATGGCGCATTAGTCCCGTTCTTGTTGCTGAGACAGAATACCTGACAACCACAACTTAAAGGAGAGGATTATTTTGGCTCTTAATTTGCAAGTCAGAAGGGCTTAACCCTAACCCTAACCCAAAACTATTTCAAGCCCTAGCCTAATCCGAGACAAAAACTGAAGCCTATCCCTCAACCTCAACCTCCATCTAAATCTAAACCAGCTGAAATCCAAAAGAAAACCCTAGCTGTAAACCTAACCATAATCATGCTGATACCATAGATCTGGCCATGCCCCTAGTCCTGTCACAAGGCCTAGACCTGGAAACTAACACTAACCTAACGCTAACCCTAACCCTAACCCTAACACTAACCCTATCACTAACCCTACTCAGCCTGCGTGCCAGGGACTCGGCAACCCAGGGCTTGCTTTTAGCTTTGCAGTAAAGCTGCTGCCTCCCCTTCTCTGGGTAGCTGCCTGGAAGAGGTAAATGCTAGAATATAACAGGAACCAGATTTAGTCTCTCTTTTTCACTTCTTCCTGTGCTGAGGCAGTACCTTAGAGCAAGAAAAGCTGTTATGCCTGAAAGTCAAGTCTCCCACTTCCATGTGGCCACCAGGGTTTATCTCCAGCAACATGCAAAGTGGCTTGAGCTACTCTTTTATAGGTGTGTGGCTGAACTGGCATGATCACAGAATATTGAAGTAAGCTTGACTCCAGTACAAGAATATCCACTGGTTCCACAGAGAGGATACTCTGCGGAGGCTAAGGTGAGTGCCTATGTGGGGGAAGTAAGAAGGCTGCCCTCTTGAAGAGCAGAGAAAGAGCCCCCAGGTGATCCGGCCCTACAGCATCAGCAGAGACTGTGCAGGTTGGTATGACATGGCGCATTAGTCACGTTCTTGTTGCTGAGACAGAATACCTGACAACCACAACTTAAAGGAGAGGATTATTTTGGCTCTTAAGTGGCAAGTCAGAAGGGCTTAACCCTAAACCTAACCTAAATCTATTTCTAGCCTTAGCCTAATCAGAGACAAAAACTGAAGCCTAACCATCAACCTCAGTCTCATCTTCAACCTAAACCTAAACCTGCTGAAATCCAAAAAAAATCCCTAGCTCTAAACCTAACCATAAGCATGCTGATACCATAGCTCTGGCCATGTCCCTAATCCTGTCTCAATCCCTAGCCCTAGAAACGAACCTTAACCGTAACCCTAACACTGACACTAACGATAAGCCTAACCCTAACCTAAAGCTGTTGAAATCCTAAATAAAACCCTAGCTCTAAACCTAACCATAAGCATGCTGATACCACAGCTCTGGCCATGATCATATTCCTGTTTCAAGCCCTAGCCCTAGAAACTAACCCTAACGCTAACCTTAACCCTGGTGGAACCGTAACCCTAACCCTAACCCTAACCAGAACTCTAACCCTAGCCCTAGAAACTAACCCTATTCCTAACCCTAACCCTGGTGGAATCCTAAACCTAACCCTAATCCTAACCCAAACCCTAACTCTAACACTAACTCTAATCCTAACCATAGAATCTATCCCTAACCCTAACCATAACCCTGGTGGAACCCTAACCTTAACCCTAACCCTAAGCCTAACCCTAACCTAAACCTGCTGAAATCCTAAATAAAACCCTAGCTCTAAACCTAATAATAAGCATGCTGATACCACAGCTCTGGTCATGACCATATTTCTGTTTCAAGCCCTAGCCCTAGAAACTAACCCTAACCCTAACGTTAACCCTGGTGGAAACCTAACCCTAAGCCTAACCCTAACCCTAACCCTAACAATAACCCTAGCCCTAGAAACTAAGCCTATCCCTAACCCTAACCCTAACCCTGGTGGAATCCTAAACCTAAGCATAACCCTAACCCAAACCCTAACCCTAACACTAACTCTAATCCTAGCCCTAGAATCTATCCCTAACCCTAACCCTGGTGGAACCCTAAACCTAACCCTAAACCTAAACCTAACCCTAAACCTAACCCTAACCTAAACCGGCTGAAATCCTAAATAAAACCCTAGCTCTAAACCTAACCATAAGCATGCTGATACCACAGCTCTGGCCATGACCATATTCCTGTTTCAAGCCCTAGCCCTAGAAACTAACCCTAACCCTAACCTTAACCATGGTGGAACCCTAACCCTAACACTAACCCTAACCCTAACCCTAACATTAACCCTAGCCCTAGAAACTAACCCTATCCCTTACCCTAACCCTAACCCTGGTGGAATCCTAAACCTAACCCTAACCATAACCCACACCTTAACCCTAACACTAACTCTAATCCTAGCCCTAGAATCTATCCCTAACCCTAACCCTAACCATGGTGGAACCCTAACCCTAAACCTAACCCTAACCCTAACCCTAAGCCTAACCCTAACCTAAACCGGCTGAAATCCTAAATAAAACCCTAGCTCTAAACCTAACCATAAGCATGCTGATACCACACCTCTGGCCAGGACCATATTACTGTTTCAAGCCTTAGCCCTAGAAACTAACCCTAACCCTAACCTTAACCCTGGTGGAACCCTAAACCTAACCCTAACCCTAACCCGAACTCTAACCCTAGCCCTAGAAACTAACCCTAACCCTAACCCTAACCCTATCCCTGGTGGACCCTAACCCTAACACTAACCCTATCACTAACCCTACTCAGCCTGCGTGCCAGGGACTCGGCAACCCAGGGCTTGCTTTTAGCTTTGCAGTAAAGCTGCTGCCTCCCCTTCTCTGGGTAGCTGCCTGGAAGAGGTAAATGCTAGAATATAACAGGAACCAGATTTAGTCTCTCTTTTTCACTTCTTCCTGTGCTGAGGCAGTACCTTAGAGCAAGAAAAGCTGTTATGCCTGAAAGTCAAGTCTCCCACTTCCATGTGGCCACCAGGGTTTATCTCCAGCAACATGCAAAGTGGCTTGAGCTACTCTTTTATAGGTGTGTGGCTGAACTGGCATGATCACAGAATATTGAAGTAAGCTTGACTCCAGTACAAGAATATCCACTGGTTCCACAGAGAGGATACTCTGCGGAGGCTAAGGTGAGTGCCTATGTGGGGGAAGTAAGAAGGCTGCCCTCTTGAAGAGCAGAGAAAGAGCCCCCAGGTGATCCGGCCCTACAGCATCAGCAGAGACTGTGCAGGTTGGTATGACATGGCGCATTAGTCACGTTCTTGTTGCTGAGACAGAATACCTGACAACCACAACTTAAAGGAGAGGATTATTTTGGCTCTTAAGTGGCAAGTCAGAAGGGCTTAACCCTAAACCTAACCTAAATCTATTTCTAGCCTTAGCCTAATCAGAGACAAAAACTGAAGCCTAACCATCAACCTCAGTCTCATCTTCAACCTAAACCTAAACCTGCTGAAATCCTAAATAAAACCCTAGCTCTAAACCTAACCATAAGCATGCTGATACCATAGCTCTGGCCATGTCCCTAATCCTGTCTCAATCCCTAGCCCTAGAAACGAACCTTAACCGTAACCCTAACACTAACACTAACGATAAGCCTAACCCTAACCTAAAGCTGTTGAAATCCTAAATAAAACCCTAGCTCTAAACCTAACCATAAGCATGCTGATACCACAGCTCTGGCCATGATCATATTCCTGTTTCAAGCCCTAGCCCTAGAAACTAACCCTAACGCTAACCTTAACCCTGGTGGAACCGTAACCCTAACCCTAACCCTAACCAGAACTCTAACCCTAGCCCTAGAAACTAACCCTATTCCTAACCCTAACCCTGGTGGAATCCTAAACCTAACCCTAATCCTAACCCAAACCCTAACTCTAACACTAACTCTAATCCTAACCATAGAATCTATCCCTAACCCTAACCATAACCCTGGTGGAACCCTAACCTTAACCCTAACCCTAAGCCTAACCCTAACCTAAACCTGCTGAAATCCTAAATAAAACCCTAGCTCTAAACCTAATAATAAGCATGCTGATACCACAGCTCTGGTCATGACCATATTTCTGTTTCAAGCCCTAGCCCTAGAAACTAACCCTAACCCTAACGTTAACCCTGGTGGAAACCTAACCCTAAGCCTAACCCTAACCCTAACCCTAACAATAACCCTAGCCCTAGAAACTAAGCCTATCCCTAACCCTAACCCTAACCCTGGTGGAATCCTAAACCTAAGCATAACCCTAACCCAAACCCTAACCCTAACACTAACTCTAATCCTAGCCCTAGAATCTATCCCTAACCCTAACCCTGGTGGAACCCTAAACCTAACCCTAAACCTAAACCTAACCCTAAACCTAACCCTAACCTAAACCGGCTGAAATCCTAAATAAAACCCTAGCTCTAAACCTAACCATAAGCATGCTGATACCACAGCTCTGGCCATGACCATATTCCTGTTTCAAGCCCTAGCCCTAGAAACTAACCCTAACCCTAACCTTAACCATGGTGGAACCCTAACCCTAACACTAACCCTAACCCTAACCCTAACATTAACCCTAGCCCTAGAAACTAACCCTATCCCTTACCCTAACCCTAACCCTGGTGGAATCCTAAACCTAACCCTAACCATAACCCACACCTTAACCCTAACACTAACTCTAATCCTAGCCCTAGAATCTATCCCTAACCCTAACCCTAACCATGGTGGAACCCTAAACCTAAACCTAACCCTAACCCTAACCCTAAGCCTAACCCTAACCTAAACCGGCTGAAATCCTAAATAAAACCCTAGCTCTAAACCTAACCATAAGCATGCTGATACCACACCTCTGGCCAGGACCATATTACTGTTTCAAGCCTTAGCCCTAGAAACTAACCCTAACCCTAACCTTAACCCTGGTGGAACCCTAAACCTAACCCTAACCCTAACCCGAACTCTAACCCTAGCCCTAGAAACTAACCCTAACCCTAACCCTAACCCTATCCCTGGTGGACCCTAACCCTAACACTAACCCTATCACTAACCCTACTCAGCCTGCGTGCCAGGGACTCGGCAACCCAGGGCTTGCTTTTAGCTTTGCAGTAAAGCTGCTGCCTCCCCTTCTCTGGGTAGCTGCCTGGAAGAGGTAAATGCTAGAATATAACAGGAACCAGATTTAGTCTCTCTTTTTCACTTCTTCCTGTGCTGAGGCAGTACCTTAGAGCAAGAAAAGCTGTTATGCCTGAAAGTCAAGTCTCCCACTTCCATGTGGCCACCAGGGTTTATCTCCAGCAACATGCAAAGTGGCTTGAGCTACTCTTTTATAGGTGTGTGGCTGAACTGGCATGATCACAGAATATTGAAGTAAGCTTGACTCCAGTACAAGAATATCCACTGGTTCCACAGAGAGGATACTCTGCGGAGGCTAAGGTGAGTGCCTATGTGGGGGAAGTAAGAAGGCTGCCCTCTTGAAGAGCAGAGAAAGAGCCCCCAGGTGATCCGGCCCTACAGCATCAGCAGAGACTGTGCAGGTTGGTATGACATGGCGCATTAGTCACGTTCTTGTTGCTGAGACAGAATACCTGACAACCACAACTTAAAGGAGAGGATGATTTTGGCTCTTAAGTGGCAAGTCAGAAGGGCTTAACCCTAAACCTAACCTAAATCTATTTCTAGCCTTAGCCTAATCAGAGACAAAAACTGAAGCCTAACCATCAACCTCAGTCTCATCTTCAACCTAAACCTAATCCTGCTGAAATCCAAAAAAAATCCCTAGCTCTAAACCTAACCATAAGCATGCTGATACCATAGCTCTGGCCATGTCCCTAATCCTGTCTCAATCCCTAGCCCTAGAAACGAACCTTAACCGTAACCCTAACACTAACACTAACGATAAGCCTAACCCTAACCTAAAGCTGTTGAAATCCTAAATAAAACCCTAGCTCTAAACCTAACCATAAGCATGCTGATACCACAGCTCTGGCCATGATCATATTCCTGTTTCAAGCCCTAGCCCTAGAAACTAACCCTAACGCTAACCTTAACCCTGGTGGAACCGTAACCCTAACCCTAACCCTAACCAGAACTCTAACCCTAGCCCTAGAAACTAACCCTATTCCTAACCCTAACCCTGGTGGAATCCTAAACCTAACCCTAATCCTAACCCAAACCCTAACTCTAACACTAACTCTAATCCTAACCATAGAATCTATCCCTAACCCTAACCATAACCCTGGTGGAACCCTAACCTTAACCCTAACCCTAAGCCTAACCCTAACCTAAACCTGCTGAAATCCTAAATAAAACCCTAGCTCTAAACCTAATAATAAGCATGCTGATACCACAGCTCTGGTCATGACCATATTTCTGTTTCAAGCCCTAGCCCTAGAAACTAACCCTAACCCTAACGTTAACCCTGGTGGAAACCTAACCCTAAGCCTAACCCTAACCCTAACCCTAACAATAACCCTAGCCCTAGAAACTAAGCCTATCCCTAACCCTAACCCTAACCCTGGTGGAATCCTAAACCTAAGCATAACCCTAACCCAAACCCTAACCCTAACACTAACTCTAATCTTAGCCCTAGAATCTATCCCTAACCCTAACCCTGGTGGAACCCTAAACCTAACCCTAAACCTAAACCTAACCCTAAACCTAACCCTAACCTAAACCGGCTGAAATCCTAAATAAAACCCTAGCTCTAAACCTAACCATAAGCATGCTGATACCACAGCTCTGGCCATGACCATATTCCTGTTTCAAGCCCTAGCCCTAGAAACTAACCCTAACCCTAACCTTAACCATGGTGGAACCCTAACCCTAACACTAACCCTAACCCTAACCCTAACATTAACCCTAGCCCTAGAAACTAACCCTATCCCTTACCCTAACCCTAACCCTGGTGGAATCCTAAACCTAACCCTAACCATAACCCACACCTTAACCCTAACACTAACTCTAATCCTAGCCCTAGAATCTATCCCTAACCCTAACCCTAACCATGGTGGAACCCTAACCCTAAACCTAACCCTAACCCTAACCCTAAGCCTAACCCTAACCTAAACCGGCTGAAATCCTAAATAAAACCCTAGCTCTAAACCTAACCATAAGCATGCTGATACCACACCTCTGGCCAGGACCATATTACTGTTTCAAGCCTTAGCCCTAGAAACTAACCCTAACCCTAACCTTAACCCTGGTGGAACCCTAAACCTAACCCTAACCCTAACCCGAACTCTAACCCTAGCCCTAGAAACTAACCCTAACCCTAACCCTAACCCTATCCCTGGTGGACCCTAACCCTAACACTAACCCTATCACTAACCCTACTCAGCCTGCGTGCCAGGGACTCGGCAACCCAGGGCTTGCTTTTAGCTTTGCAGTAAAGCTGCTGCCTCCCCTTCTCTGGGTAGCTGCCTGGAAGAGGTAAATGCTAGAATATAACAGGAACCAGATTTAGTCTCTCTTTTTCACTTCTTCCTGTGCTGAGGCAGTACCTTAGAGCAAGAAAAGCTGTTATGCCTGAAAGTCAAGTCTCCCACTTCCATGTGGCCACCAGGGTTTATCTCCAGCAACATGCAAAGTGGCTTGAGCTACTCTTTTATAGGTGTGTGGCTGAACTGGCATGATCACAGAATATTGAAGTAAGCTTGACTCCAGTACAAGAATATCCACTGGTTCCACAGAGAGGATACTCTGCGGAGGCTAAGGTGAGTGCCTATGTGGGGGAAGTAAGAAGGCTGCCCTCTTGAAGAGCAGAGAAAGAGCCCCCAGGTGATCCGGCCCTACAGCATCAGCAGAGACTGTGCAGGTTGGTATGACATGGCGCATTAGTCACGTTCTTGTTGCTGAGACAGAATACCTGACAACCACAACTTAAAGGAGAGGATTATTTTGGCTCTTAAGTGGCAAGTCAGAAGGGCTTAACCCTAAACCTAACCTAAATCTATTTCTAGCCTTAGCCTAATCAGAGACAAAAACTGAAGCCTAACCATCAACCTCAGTCTCATCTTCAACCTAAACCTAATCCTGCTGAAATCCAAAAAAAATCCCTAGCTCTAAACCTAACCATAAGCATGCTGATACCATAGCTCTGGCCATGTCCCTAATCCTGTCTCAATCCCTAGCCCTAGAAACGAACCTTAACCGTAACCCTAACACTAACACTAACGATAAGCCTAACCCTAACCTAAAGCTGTTGAAATCCTAAATAAAACCCTAGCTCTAAACCTAACCATAAGCATGCTGATACCACAGCTCTGGCCATGATCATATTCCTGTTTCAAGCCCTAGCCCTAGAAACTAACCCTAACGCTAACCTTAACCCTGGTGGAACCGTAACCCTAACCCTAACCCTAACCAGAACTCTAACCCTAGCCCTAGAAACTAACCCTATTCCTAACCCTAACCCTGGTGGAATCCTAAACCTAACCCTAATCCTAACCCAAACCCTAACTCTAACACTAACTCTAATCCTAACCATAGAATCTATCCCTAACCCTAACCATAACCCTGGTGGAACCCTAACCTTAACCCTAACCCTAAGCCTAACCCTAACCTAAACCTGCTGAAATCCTAAATAAAACCCTAGCTCTAAACCTAATAATAAGCATGCTGATACCACAGCTCTGGTCATGACCATATTTCTGTTTCAAGCCCTAGCCCTAGAAACTAACCCTAACCCTAACGTTAACCCTGGTGGAAACCTAACCCTAAGCCTAACCCTAACCCTAACCCTAACAATAACCCTAGCCCTAGAAACTAAGCCTATCCCTTACCCTAACCCTAACCCTGGTGGAATCCTAAACCTAAGCCTAACCCTAACCCAAACCCTAACCCTAACACTAACTCTAATCCTAGCCCTAGAATCTATCCCTAACCCTAACCCTGGTGGAACCCTAACCCTAACCCTAAACCTAAACCTAACCCTAAGCCTAACCCTAACCTAAACCGGCTGAAATCCTAAATAAAACCCTAGCTCTAAACCTAACCATAAGCATGCTGATACCACACCTCTGGCCAGGACCATATTACTGTTTCAAGCCTTAGCCCTAGAAACTAACCCTAACCCTAACCTTAACCCTGGTGGAACCCTAAACCTAACCCTAACCCTAACCCGAACTCTAACCCTAGCCCTAGAAACTAACCCTAACCCTAACCCTAACCCTATCCCTGGTGGACCCTAACCCTAACACTAACCCTATCACTAACCCTACTCAGCCTGCGTGCCAGGGACTCGGCAACCCAGGGCTTGCTTTTAGCTTTGCAGTAAAGCTGCTGCCTCCCCTTCTCTGGGTAGCTGCCTGGAAGAGGTAAATGCTAGAATATAACAGGAACCAGATTTAGTCTCTCTTTTTCACTTCTTCCTGTGCTGAGGCAGTACCTTAGAGCAAGAAAAGCTGTTATGCCTGAAAGTCAAGTCTCCCACTTCCATGTGGCCACCAGGGTTTATCTCCAGCAACATGCAAAGTGGCTTGAGCTACTCTTTTATAGGTGTGTGGCTGAACTGGCATGATCACAGAATATTGAAGTAAGCTTGACTCCAGTACAAGAATATCCACTGGTTCCACAGAGAGGATACTCTGCGGAGGCTAAGGTGAGTGCCTATGTGGGGGAAGTAAGAAGGCTGCCCTCTTGAAGAGCAGAGAAAGAGCCCCCAGGTGATCCGGCCCTACAGCATCAGCAGAGACTGTGCAGGTTGGTATGACATGGCGCATTAGTCACGTTCTTGTTGCTGAGACAGAATACCTGACAACCACAACTTAAAGGAGAGGATGATTTTGGCTCTTAAGTGGCAAGTCAGAAGGGCTTAACCCTAAACCTAACCTAAAACTATTTCTAGCCTTAGCCTAATCAGAGACAAAAACTGAAGCCTAACCATCAACCTCAGTCTCAACCTCAACCTAAACCTAAACCTGCTGAAATCCTAAATAAAACCCTAGCTCTAAACCTAACCATAAGCATGCTGATACCACAGCTCTGGCCATGACCATATTCCTGTCTCAAGCCCTAGCCCTAGAAACTAACCCTAACCCTAACCCTAACCCTGGTGGAAACCTAACCCTAAGCCTAACCCTAACCCTAAACCTGCTGAAATCCAAAATAAAACCCTAGCCCTAAACCTAACCATAAGCATGCTGATACCACCCTAACCCTAACCCTCAAGCCCTAGCCCTAGAAACTAACCCTAAACCTAAGCATAACCCTAACCCAAACCCTAACCCTAACCCTAACAATAATCCTAGCCCTAGAATCTATCCCTAACCCTAACCCTGGTGGAACCCTAAACCTAACCCTAAACCTAAACCTAACCCTAAACCTAACCCTAACCTAAACCGGCTGAAATCCTAAATAAAACCCTAGCTCTAAACCTAACCATAAGCATGCTGATACCACAGCTCTGGCCATGACCATATTCCTGTTTCAAGCCCTAGCCCTAGAAACTAACCCTAACCCTAACCTTAACCATGGTGGAACCCTAACCCTAACACTAACCCTAACCCTAACCCTAACATTAACCCTAGCCCTAGAAACTAACCCTATCCCTTACCCTAACCCTAACCCTGGTGGAATCCTAAACCTAACCCTAACCATAACCCACACCTTAACCCTAACACTAACTCTAATCCTAGCCCTAGAATCTATCCCTAACCCTAACCCTAACCATGGTGGAACCCTAAACCTAAACCTAACCCTAACCCTAACCCTAAGCCTAACCCTAACCTAAACCGGCTGAAATCCTAAATAAAACCCTAGCTCTAAACCTAACCATAAGCATGCTGATACCACACCTCTGGCCAGGACCATATTACTGTTTCAAGCCTTAGCCCTAGAAACTAACCCTAACCCTAACCTTAACCCTGGTGGAACCCTAAACCTAACCCTAACCCTAACCCGAACTCTAACCCTAGCCCTAGAAACTAACCCTAACCCTAACCCTAACCCTATCCCTGGTGGACCCTAACCCTAACACTAACCCTATCACTAACCCTACTCAGCCTGCGTGCCAGGGACTCGGCAACCCAGGGCTTGCTTTTAGCTTTGCAGTAAAGCTGCTGCCTCCCCTTCTCTGGGTAGCTGCCTGGAAGAGGTAAATGCTAGAATATAACAGGAACCAGATTTAGTCTCTCTTTTTCACTTCTTCCTGTGCTGAGGCAGTACCTTAGAGCAAGAAAAGCTGATATGCCTGAAAGTCAAGTCTCCCACTTCCATGTGGCCACCAGGGTTTATCTCCAGCAACATGCAAAGTGGCTTGAGCTACTCTTTTATAGGTGTGTGGCTGAACTGGCATGATCACAGAATATTGAAGTAAGCTTGACTCCAGTACAAGAATATCCACTGGTTCCACAGAGAGGATACTCTGCGGAGGCTAAGGTGAGTGCCTATGTGGGGGAAGTAAGAAGGCTGCCCTCTTGAAGAGCAGAGAAAGAGCCCCCAGGTGATCCGGCCCTACAGCATCAGCAGAGACTGTGCAGGTTGGTATGACATGGCGCATTAGTCACGTTCTTGTTGCTGAGACAGAATACCTGACAACCACAACTTAAAGGAGAGGATGATTTTGGCTCTTAAGTGGCAAGTCAGAAGGGCTTAACCCTAAACCTAACCTAAATCTATTTCTAGCCTTAGCCTAATCAGAGACAAAAACTGAAGCCTAACCATCAACCTCAGTCTCATCTTCAACCTAAACCTAATCCTGCTGAAATCCAAAAAAAATCCCTAGCTCTAAACCTAACCATAAGCATGCTGATACCATAGCTCTGGCCATGTCCCTAATCCTGTCTCAATCCCTAGCCCTAGAAACGAACCTTAACCGTAACCCTAACACTGACACTAACGATAAGCCTAACCCTAACCTAAAGCTGTTGAAATCCTAAATAAAACCCTAGCTCTAAACCTAACCATAAGCATGCTGATACCACAGCTCTGGCCATGATCATATTCCTGTTTCAAGCCCTAGCCCTAGAAACTAACCCTAACGCTAACCTTAACCCTGGTGGAACCGTAACCCTAACCCTAACCCTAACCAGAACTCTAACCCTAGCCCTAGAAACTAACCCTATTCCTAACCCTAACCCTGGTGGAATCCTAAACCTAACCCTAACCCTAACCCAAACCCTAACTCTAACACTAACTCTAATCCTAACCATAGAATCTATCCCTAACCCTAACCATAACCCTGGTGGAACCCTAACCTTAACCCTAACCCTAAGCCTAACCCTAACCTAAACCTGCTGAAATCCTAAATAAAACCCTAGCTCTAAACCTAATAATAAGCATGCTGATACCACAGCTCTGGCCATGACCATATTTCTGTTTCAAGCCCTAGCCCTAGAAACTAACCCTAACCCTAACGTTAACCCTGGTGGAAACCTAACCCTAACCCTAACCCTAACCCTAACCCTAACAATAACCCTAGCCCTAGAAACTAAGCCTATCCCTAACCCTAACCCTAACCCTGGTGGAATCCTAAACCTAAGCATAACCCTAACCCAAACCCTAACCCTAACACTAACTCTAATCCTAGCCCTAGAATCTATCCCTAACCCTAACCCTGGTGGAACCCTAAACCTAACCCTAAACCTAAACCTAACCCTAAACCTAACCCTAACCTAAACCGGCTGAAATCCTAAATAAAACCCTAGCTCTAAACCTAACCATAAGCATGCTGATACCACAGCTCTGGCCATGACCATATTCCTGTTTCAAGCCCTAGCCCTAGAAACTAACCCTAACCCTAACCTTAACCATGGTGGAACCCTAACCCTAACACTAACCCTAACCCTAACCCTAACATTAACCCTAGCCCTAGAAACTAACCCTATCCCTTACCCTAACCCTAACCCTGGTGGAATCCTAAACCTAACCCTAACCATAACCCACACCTTAACCCTAACACTAACTCTAATCCTAGCCCTAGAATCTATCCCTAACCCTAACCCTAACCATGGTGGAACCCTAACCCTAAACCTAACCCTAACCCTAACCCTAAGCCTAACCCTAACCTAAACCGGCTGAAATCCTAAATAAAACCCTAGCTCTAAACCTAACCATAAGCATGCTGATACCACACCTCTGGCCAGGACCATATTACTGTTTCAAGCCTTAGCCCTAGAAACTAACCCTAACCCTAACCTTAACCCTGGTGGAACCCTAAACCTAACCCTAACCCTAACCCGAACTCTAACCCTAGCCCTAGAAACTAACCCTAACCCTAACCCTAACCCTATCCCTGGTGGACCCTAACCCTAACACTAACCCTATCACTAACCCTACTCAGCCTGCGTGCCAGGGACTCGGCAACCCAGGGCTTGCTGTTAGCTTTGCAGTAAAGCTGCTGCCTCCCCTTCTCTGGGTAGCTGCCTGGAAGAGGTAAATGCTAGAATAGAACAGGAACCAGCTTTAGCCTCTCTTTTTCACTTCTTCCTGTGCTGAGGCAGTACCTTAGAGCAAGAAAAGCTGTTATGCCTGAAAGTCAAGTCTCCCACTTCCATGTGGCCACCAGGGTTTATCTCCAGCAACATGCAAAGTGGCTTGAGCTACTCTTTTATAGGTGTGTGGCTGAACTGGCATGATCACAGAATATTGAAGTAAGCTTGACTCCAGTACAAGAATATCCACTGGTTCCACAGAGAGGATACTCTGCGGAGGCTAAGGTGAGTGCCTATGTGGGGGAAGTAAGAAGGCTGCCCTCTTGAAGAGCAGAGAAAGAGCCCCCAGGTGATCCGGCCCTACAGCATCAGCAGAGACTGTGCAGGTTGGTATGACATGGCGCATTAGTCACGTTCTTGTTGCTGAGACAGAATACCTGACAACCACAACTTAAAGGAGAGGATTATTTTGGCTCTTAAGTGGCAAGTCAGAAGGGCTTAACCCTAAACCTAACCTAAATCTATTTCTAGCCTTAGCCTAATCAGAGACAAAAACTGAAGCCTAACCATCAACCTCAGTCTCATCTTCAACCTAAACCTAATCCTGCTGAAATCCAAAAAAAATCCCTAGCTCTAAACCTAACCATAAGCATGCTGATACCATAGCTCTGGCCATGCCCCTAATCCTGTCTCAAGCCCTAGCCCTAGAAACTAACCCTAACCGTAACCCTAACCCTAACACTAACCCTAAGCCTAACCCTAACCTAAACCTGCTGAAATCCTAAATAAAACCCTAGCTCTAAACCTAACCATAAGCATGCTGATACCACAGCTCTGGCCATGACCATATTCCTGTTTCAAGCCCTAGCCCTAGAAACTAACCCTAACCCTAACGTTAAACCTGGTGGAACCCTAACCCAAACCCTAACCCTAACCCTAACAATAACCCTAGCCCTAGAAACTAACCCTATCCCTGACCCTAACCCTAACCCTGGTGGAATCCTAAACCTAACCCTAACCCTAACCCAAACCCTAACCCTAACACTAACTCTAATTCTAGCCCTAGAATCCATCCGTAACCCTAACCCTAACCCTGGTGGAACCCTAACACTAACCCTAACCCTAAGCCTAACCTAACACTAACCCTAACCCTAAACCTGCTGAAATCCTAAATAAAACCCTAGCTCTAAACCTAAACATAAGCATGCTGATACCACAGCTCTGGCCATGACCATATTTCTGTTTCAAGCCCTAGCCCTAGAAACTAAACCTAACCCTAACGTTAACCCTGGTGGAACCCTAACCCTAACCCTAACAATAACCCTAGCCCTAGAAACTAACCCTATCCCTAACCCTAACCCTAAATCCTGGTGGAATCCTAAACCTAAACCTAACCCTAACCCAAACCATAACCCTAACACTAACTCTAATCCTAGCCCCAGAATCTATCCCTAACCCTAACCCTGGTGGAACCCTAACCCTAAAACCTAACCCTAACCCTAAACTTAACCCTAACCCTAAGCCTAAGCCTAACCTAAACCGGCTGAAATCCTAAATAAAACCCTAGCTCTAAACCTAACCATAAGCATGCTGATACCACAGCTCTGGCCATGACCATATTCCTGTTTCAAAAACTAGCCCTAGAAACTAACCCTAACCCTAAAGTTAACGCTGGTGGAACCCTAAACCTAACCCTAACCCTAACAATAACGCTAGCCCTAGAAACTAACCCTATACCTTACCCTAACCCTAACCCTGGTGGAATCCTAAACCTAACCCTAACACTAACCCAAACCCTAACCTTAACACTAACTCTAATTCTAGCCCTAGAATCCATCCCTAACCCTAACCCTAACCCTGGTGGAACCCTAACACTAACCCTAACCCTAAGCCTAACCCTAAGCCTAACCGTAACCCTAAGCCTAACCCTATCCTAAACCTGCTGAAATCCTAAATAAAACCCTAGCTCTAAACCTAAACATAAGCATGCTGATACCACAGCTCTGGCCATGACCATATTCCTGTTTCAAGCCCTAGCCCTAGAAACTAACCCTAATGCTAACCTTAACCCTGGTGGAACCCTAAGCCTAAACCTAACCCTAACCTGAACTCTAACCCTAGCCCTAGAAACTTACCCTATTCCTAACACTAACCCTGGTAGAATCCTAAAGCTAACCCTAACCCTAACCCAAACCCTAACTCTAACACTAACTCTAATCCTAACCCTAGAATCTATCCCTAACCCTAACCATAACCCTGGTGGAACCCTAAACTTAACGCTAACCCTAAGCCTACCCCTAACCCTAAGCCTAACCCTAACCTAAACCTGCTGAAATCCTAAATAAAACCCTAGCTCTAAACCTAAAAATAAGCATGTTGATACCACAGCTCTGGCCATGACCATATTTCTGTTTCAAGCCCTAGCCCTAGAAACTAACCCTAACCCTAACTTTAACCCTGGTGGAAACCTAAACCTAAGCCTAACCCTAACCCTAACCCTAACAATGACCCTAGCCCTAGAAACTAAGCCTATACCTAACCCTAACCCTAACCCTGGTGGAATCCTAAACCTAAGCATAACCCTAACCCAAACCCTAACCCTAACACTAACTCTAATCCTAGCCCTAGAATCTATCCCTAACCGTAACCCTAACCCTGGTGGAACCCTAACCCTAATCCTAACCCTAACCCTAACCCTAAACCTAACCATAACCTAAACGGGCTGAAATCCTAAATAAAACCCTAGCTCTAAACCTAACCATAAGCATGCTGATACCACAGATCTGGCCATGACCATATTCCTGTTTCAAGCCCTAGCCCTAGAAACTAACCCTAAACCTAACTCTAACCCGAACCCTGGTGGAACCCTAAACCTAAACCTAACGCTAACCCGAACTCTAACCCTAGCCCTAGAAACTAAGCCTAACCATAACCCTTACCCTAAACCTATCCCTGGTGGACACTAAACCTAACCCTAACTCTAACCCTAACACTAACCCTACTCAGCCTGCGTGCCAGGGACTCGGCAACCCAGGGCTTGCTGTTAGCTTTGCAGTAATGCTGCTGCCTCCCCTTCTCTGGGTAGCTGCCTGGAAAAGGTAAATGCTAGAATGGAACAGGAACCAGCTTTAGCCTCTCTTTTTCACTTCTTCATGTGCTGAGGCAGTACCTTAGAGCAAGAAAAGCTGTTATGCCTGAAAGTCAAGTCTCCCACTTCCATGTGGCCAACAGGGTTTAACTCCAGCAACATGCAAAGTGGCTCGAGCTACTCTTTTATAGGTGTGTGGATGAACTGGCATGATCACAGAATATTGAAGTAAGCTGGACTCCAGTACAGGATTATCCACTGGTTCCACAGAGCTGATACTCGGCGGAGGCTAAGGTGAGTGCCTAAGTGGGGGAAGTAAGAAGTCTGCCCTCTTGAACAGCAGAGAGAGATCCCCCAGGTGATCCGGCCCTACAGCATCAGCAGAGACTGTGCAGGTTGGTATGACATGGCGCATTAGTCCCGTTCTTGTTGCTGAGACAGAATACCTGACAACCACAACTTAAAGGAGAGCATTATTTTGGCTCTTAAGTGGCAAGTCAGAAGGGCTTAACAATAACCCTAACCTAAAACTATTTCTAGCCCTAGCCTAATCCGAGACAAAAACTGAAGCCTAACCATCAACTTCAGTCTCAATCACAACCTAAACCTAAACCTGCTGAAATCCAAAATAAAACCCTAGCTCTAAACCTAACCATAAGAATGCTGATACCATAGCTCTGGCCATGCCCCTAATCCTGTCTCAAGCCCTACCCTAGAAACTAACCCTAACCGTAACCCTAAACCTAACACTAACCCTAAGCCTAACCCTAACCTAAACCTGCTGAAATCCTAAATAAAACCCTAGCTCTAAATTTAACCATAAGCATGCTGATACCACAGCTCTGGCCATGACCATATTCTTGTTTCAAGCCCTAGCCCTAGAAACTAACCCTCACCCTAACGTTAACCCTGGTGGTACCCTAACCCTAACAAAAACCCTAGCCCTAGAAACTAAACCTATACCTAACCCTAACCCTAACCCTGGTGGAATCCTAAACCTAAACCTAACCCTAACCCAAACCCTAACCCTAACACTAACTCTAATCCTAGTCCCAGAATCCATCCCTAACCCTAACCCTAAACCTGGTGGAACTCTAACCCTAACCCTAACCCTAAACCTACACCTAACCCTAACCCTAACCTAAACCTACTGAAATCCTAAATAAAACCCTAGCTCTAAACCTAACCATAAGCATGCTGATACCACAGCTCTGGCCATTACCATATTCTTGTTTCAAGCCCTAGCCCTGGAATATATCCCTAACCCTAACCCTAACCATGGTGGTACCCTAACCCTAAACCTAACCCTAAACCTAACCCTAACCCTAAGCCTAACCCTAACCTAAACCGGCTGAAATCCTAAATAAAACCCTAGCTCTCAACCTAACCATAAGCATGCTGATACCACAGCTCTGGCCATGACCATATTCCTGTTTCAAGCCCTAGCCGTAGAAACTAACCCTAACCCTCACGTTAACGCTGGTGGAACCCTAACCCTATACCTAACCCTAACAATAACCCTAGCCCTAGAAACTAACACTATCGCTTACCCTAACCCTAACCCTGGTGGAATCCTAAGCCTAATCCTAACCCTAACCCAAACCCTAAACCTAACACTAACTCTAATTCTAGCCCTAGAATCCATCCCTAACCCTAACCCTAACCCTGGTGGAACCCTAACCCTAACCCTAACCATAAGCCTAACCCTAACCCTAAGCCTAACCCTACCCTAAACCTGCTGAAATGCTAAATAAAACCCTAGCTCTAAACCTAAACATAAGCATGCTGATACCACAGATCTGCCCATGACCATATTCCTGTTTCAAGCCCTAGCCCTAGAAACTAACCCTAAACCTAACTCTAACCAGAACCCTGGTGGAACCCTAAACCTAAACCTAACCCTAACCCGAACTCTAACCCTAGCCCTAGAAACTAACCCTAACCATAACCCTAACCCTACACCTATCCCTGGTGGACCCTAACCCTAACCCTAACACTAACCCTAACACTAACCCTACTCAGCCTGCGTGCCAGGGACTCGGCAACCCAGGGATTGCTGTTAGCTTTGCAGTAAAGCTGCTGCCTCCCCTTCTCTGGGTAGCTGCCTGGAAAAGGTAAATGGTAGAATGGAACAGGAACCAGCTTTAGCCTCTGTTTTTCACTTCTTCCTTTGCTGAGGCAGTACCTTAGAGCAAGAAAAGCTGTTATGCCTGAAAGTCAAGTCTCCCACTTCCATGTGGCCAACAGGGTTTATCTCCAGCAACATGCAAAGTGGCTCGAGCTACTCTTTTAAGGGTGTGTGGATGAACTGGCATGATCACAGAATATTGAAGTAAGCTGGACTCCAGTACAGGATTATCTACTGGTTCCACAGAGGTGATACTCTGCGGAGGCTAAGGTGAGTGCCTAAGTGGGGGAAGTAAGAAGTCTGCCCTCTTGAACAGCAGAGAGAGAGCCCCCAGGTGGTCCGGCCCTACAGCATCAGCAGAGACTGTGCAGGTGGTATGACATGGCGCATTAGTCCCGTTCTTGTTGCTGAGACAGAATACCTGACAACCACAACATAAAGGAGAGGATTATTTTGGCTCTTAAGTGGCAAGTCAGAAGGGCTTAACCCTAAACCTAACCTAAAACTATTTCTAGCCTTAGCCTAATCAGAGACAAAAAGTGAAACCTAACCATCAACCTCAGTCTCAACTTCAACCTAAACCTAATCCTGCTGAAATCCAAAAAAAAACCCTAGCTCTAAACCTAACCATAAGCATGCTGATAGCATAGCTCTGGCCATGCCCCTAATCCTGTCTGAAGCCCTAGCCCTAGAAACTAACCCTAACCGTAACCCTAAACCTAACACTAACCCTAAGCCAAACCCTAACCTAAACCGGCTGAAATCCTAAATAAAACCCTAGCTCTAAACCTAACCATAAGCATGCTGATACCACAGCTCTGGCCAGGACCATATTCCTGTTTCAAGCCCTAGCCCTAGAAACTAACCATAACCCTAACCTTAACCCTGGTGGAACCCTAAACCTAACCCTAACCCTAACCCTAGCCCTAGAAACTAACCCTATCCCTAAACCTAACCCTAACCCTAACCCTGGTGGAATCCTAAACCTAACCCTAACCCAAACCCTATCCCTAACACTAACTCTAATCCTAGCCCCAGAATCCATCTCTAATTCTAACCCTAACCCTGGTGGAACCCTAACCTAACCCTAACCCTAAGCCTAACCCTAAGACTAAACCTAACCCTAAGCCTAACCCTACCCTAAACCTGCTGAAATCCTAAATAAAACCCCAGCTCTAAACCTAACCATAAGCATGCTGATACCACAGCTCTGGCCATGACCATATTCCTGTTTCAAGCCCTAGCCCTGGAAACTAACCCTAACCCTAACCTGAACCCTGGTGGAACCCTAAACCTAACCCTAACCCTGACCCTAACAATAACCCTATCCCAAGAAACTAACCCTTTCCCTAACCCTAACCCTAACCCTTGTGGAATCATAAACCTAACCCTAACCCTAACCCTAACCCAAACCCGAACCCTAGCACTAACTCTAATCCTAGCCCTAGAATCAATCCCTAACCTTAACCCTAACCCTGGTGGAACCCTAACCCTAACCCTAACCCTAACCCTAAGCCTAACCCTAAGCCTAACCCTAACCCTAAGCCTAACCCTACCCTAAACCTGCTGAAATCCTAAATAAAACCCTAGCTTTAAACCTAAACATAAGCATGCTGATACCACAGATCTGGCCATGACCATATTACTGTTTCAAGCCCTAGCCCTAGAAACTAACCCTAAACCTAACTCTAACCAGAACCCTGGTGGAACCCTAAACCTAAACCTAACCCTAACCCGAACTTTAACCCTAGCCCTAGAAACTAACCCTAACCCAAAACCTAACCCTAACCCTATCCCTGGTGGACCCTAACCCTAACCCTAACACTAACCCTAACACTAACCCTACTCAGCCTGCATGCCAGGGAGTCGGCAACCCAGGGCTTTCTGTTAGCTTTGCAGTAAAGCTGCTGCCTCCCCTTCTCTGGGTAGCTGCCTGGAAGAGGTAAATGCTAGAATGGAACAGGAACCAGCTTTAGCCTCTCTTTTTCACTTCTTCCTGTGCTGAGGCAGTACCTTAGAGCAAGAAAAGCTGTTATGCCTGAAAGTCAAGTCTCCCACTTCCATGTGGCCACCAGGGTTTATCTCCAGCAACATGCAAAGTGGCTTGAGCTACTCTTTTATAGGTGTGTGGCTGAACTGGCATGATCACAGAATATTGAAGTAAGCTGGACTCCAGTACAGGATTATCCACTGGTTCCACAGAGCTGATACTCTGCGGAGGCTAAGGTGAGTGCCTAAGTGGGGGAAGTAAGAAGTCTGCCCTCTTGAACAGCAGAGAGAGAGCCCCCAGGGGGTCCGGCCCTACAGCATCAGCAGAGACTGTGCAGGTTGGTATGACATGGCGCATTAGTCCCGTTCTTGTTGCTGAGACAGAATACCTGACAACCACAACATAAAGGAGAGGATTACTTTGGCTCTTAAGTGGCAAGTCAGAAGGGCTTAACCCTAAACCTAACCTAAAACTATTTCTAGCCTTAGCCTAATCAGAGACAAAAAGTGAAACCTAACCATCAACCTCAGTCTCAACTTCAACCTAAACCTAATCCTGCTGAAATCCAAAAAAAAAACCCTAGCTCTAAACCTAACCATAAGCATGCTGATAGCATAGCTCTGGCCATGCCCCTAATCCTGTCTGAAGCCCTAGCCCTAGAAACTAACCCTAACCGTAACCCTAAACCTAACACTAACCCAAAGCCAAACCCTAACCTAAACCTGCTGAAATCCTAAATAAAACCCTAGCTCTAAACCTAACCATAAGCATGCTGATACCACAGCTCTGGCCAGGACCATATTCCTGTTTCAAGCCCTAGCCCTAGAAACTAACCCTAACCCTAACCTTAACCCTGGTGGAACCCTAAACCTAACCCTAACCCTAACCCTAGCCCTAGAAACTAACCCTATCCTTAAACCTAACCCTAACCCTAACCCTGGTGGAATCCTAAACCTAACCCTAACCCAAACCCTATCCCTAACACTAACTCTAATCCTAGCCCCAGAATCCATCCCTAATTCTAACCCTAACCCTGGTGGAACCCTAACCTAACCCTAACCCAAAGCCTAACCCTAAGACTAAACCTAACCCTAAGCCTAACCCTACCCTAAACCTGCTGAAATCCTAAATAAAACCCTAGCTCTAAACCTAACCATAAGCATGCTGATACCACAGCTCTGGCCATGACCATATTCCTGTTTCAAGCCCTAGCCCTGGAAACTAACCCTAACCCTAACCTGAACCCTGGTGGAACCCTAAAACTAACCCTAACCCTGACCCTAACAATAACCCTATCCCAAGAAACTAACCCTTTCCCTAACCCTAACCCTAACCCTTGTGGAATCATAAACCTAACCCTAACCCTAACCCTAACCCAAACCCGAACCCTAGCACTAACTCTAATCCTAGCCCTAGAATCTATCCCTAACCTTAACCCTAACCCTGGTGGAACCCTAACCCTAACCCTAACCCTAACCCTAAGCCTAACCCTAAGCCTAACCCTAACCCTAAGCCTAACCCTACCCTAAACCTGCTGAAATCCTAAATAAAACCCTAGCTGTAAACCTAAACATAAGCATGCTGATACCACAGATCTGGCCATGACCATATTACTGTTTCAAGCCCTAGCCCTAGAAACTAACCCTAAAGCTAACTCTAACCCGATCCCTGGTGGAACCCTAAACCTAAACCTAACCCTAACCCGAACTCTAACCCTAGCCCTAGAAACTAACCCTAACCCAAAACCTAACCCTAACCCTATCCCTGGTGGACCCTAACCCTAACCCTAACACTAACCCTAACACTAACCCTACTCAGCCTGCATGCCAGGGAGTCGGCAACCCAGGGCTTTCTGTTAGCTTTGCAGTAAAGCTGCTGCCTCCCCTTCTCTGGGTAGCTGCCTGGAAGAGGTAAATGCTAGAATGGAACAGGAACCAGCTTTAGCCTCTCTTTTTCACTTCTTCCTGTGCTTAGGCAGTACCTTAGAGCAAGAAAAGCTGTTATGCCTGAAAGTCAAGTCTCCCACTTCCATGTGGCCACCAGGGTTTATCTCCAGCAACATGCAAAGTGGCTTGAGCTACTCTTTTATAGGTGTGTGGCTGAACTGGCATTATCACAGAATATTGAAGTAAGCTTGACTCCAGTACAAGAATATCCACTGGTTCCACAGAGCTGATACTCTTCGGAGGCTAAGGTGAGTGCCTATGTGGGGGAAGTAAGAAGGCTGCCCTCTTGAAGAGCAGAGAAAGAGCCCCAGGTGATCCGGCCCTACAGCATCAGCAGAGACTGTGCAGGTTGGTATGACATGGCGCATTAGTCACGTTCTTGTTGCTGAGACAGAATATCTGACAACCACAACTTAAAGGAGAGGATTATTTTGGCTCTTAAGTGGCAAGTCAGAAGGGCTTAACCCTAAACCTAACCTAAAACTATTTCTAGCCTTAGCCTAATCAGAGACAAAAACTGAAGGGTAACCATCAACCTCAGTCTCAACTTCAACCTAAACCTAATCCTGCTGAAATCCAAAAAAAAACCCTAGCTCTAAACCTAACCATAAGCATGATGATACCATAGCTCTGGCCATGCCCCTAATCCTGTCTCAAGCCCTAGCCCTAGAAACTAACCCTAACCGTAACCCTAAACCTAACACTAACCCTAAGCCTAACCCTAACCTAAACCTGCTGAAATCCTAAATAAAACCCTAGCTCTAAACCTAACCATAAGCATGCTGATACCACAGCTCTGGCCAGGACCATATTCCTGTATCAAGCCCTAGCCCTAGAAACTAACCCTAACCCTAACCTTAACCCTGGTGGAACCCTAAACCTAACCCTAACCCTAACCCTAACCCTAGCCCTAGAAACTAACCCTATCCGTAACCCTAACCCTAAACCCTGGTGGAATCCTAAACCTAACCCTAACCCAAACCCAAACCCTAACCCTAACACTAACTCTAATCCTAGCCCCAGAATCTATCCCTAACCTTAACCCTAACCCTGGTGGAACCCTAACCCTAACCCTAACGCTAACCCTAAGCCTAACCCTAACCTAAACCGGCTGAAATCCTAAATAAAACCCTAGCTCTAAACCTAACCATAAGCATGCTGATACCACAGCTCTGGCCATGACCATATTCCTGTTTCAAGCCTTAGCCCTAGAAACTAACCCTAACCCTAACGTTAACGCTGGTGGAACGCTAACCCTAACACTAACACTAACAATAACCCTAGCCCTAGAAACTAACCCTATCCCTAACCCTAACCCTAAACCCTGGTGCAATCCTAAACCTAACCCTAACCCTAACCCAAACCCTAACCCTAACTCTAACTCTAATCCTAGCCCCAGAATCTATCCCTAACCTTAACCCTAACCCTGGTGGAACCCTAACCCTAACCCTAACCCTAACCCTAACCCTAAGCCTAACCCTAACCTAAACCGGCTGAAATCCTAAATAAAACCCTAGCTCTAAACCTAACCATAAGCATGCTGATACCACAGCTCTGGCCATGACCATATTCCTGTTTCAAGCCCTAGCCCTAGAAACTAACCCTAACCCTAACGTTAACGCTGGTGGAACCCTTACCCTAACCCTAACCCTAACAATAACCCTAGCCCTAGAAACTAACCCTATCCCTTACCCTAACCCTGGTGGAATCCTAAACCTGAACCTAACCCTAACCCAAACCCTAACCCTAACACTAACTCTAATTCTAGCCCTAGAATCCATCCCTAACCCTAACCCTAACCATGGTGGAACCCTAACACTAACCCTAACAATAAGCCTAACCCTAAGCCTAACCATAACCCTAAGCCTAACCCTACGCTAAACATGCTGAAATCCTAAATAAAACCCTAGCTCTAAACCTAAACATAACCATGCTGATACCACAGATCTGGCCATGACCATATTCCTGTTTCAAGACCTAGCCCTAGAAACTAACCCTAACGCTAACCTTAACCCTGGTGGAACCCTAACCCTAACCCTAACCCTAACCCTAACCCGAACTCTAACCCTAGCCCTAGAAACTAACACTATTCCTAACACTAACCCTGGTGGAATCCTAAACCTAACCCTAACACTAACCCAAACCCTAACTCTAACACTAACTCTAATCCTAAACCTAGAATCTATCCCTAACCCTAACCATAACCCTGGTGGAACCCTAACACTAACCCTAACCCTAAGCCTACCCCTAAGCCTAAGCCTAACCCTAACCTAAACCTGCTGAAATCCTAAATAAAACCCTAGCTCTAAACCTAAAAATAAGCATGCTGATACAACAGCTCTGGCCATGACCATATTTCTGTTTCAAGCCCTAGCCCTAGAAACTAACCCTAACCCTAACGTTAACCCTGGTGGAAACCTAACCCTAAGCCTAACCGTAACCCTAACCCTAACAATAACCCTAGCCCTAGAAACTAAGCCCATCTCCAACCCTAACCCTAACCCTAACCCTGGTGGAATCCTAAACCTAAGCATAACCCTAACCCAAACACTAACCTTAACACTAACTCTAATCCTAGCCCTAGAATCTATCCCTAACCCTAACCCTGGTGGAACACTAACCCTAACCCTAAACCTAAACCTAACCCTAACCTAAACCTGCTGAAATCCTAAATAAAACCCTAGCTCTAAACCTAACCATAAGCATGCTGATACCACAGCTCTGGCCAACGACCATATTCCTGTTTCAAGCACTAGCCCTAGAAACTAACCCTAACCCTAACCTTAACCATGGTGGAACCCTAACCCTAACACTAACCCTAACCCTAACCCTAACATTAACCCTAGCCAGGGAAACTAACCCTATCCCTAACCCTAACACTAACCCTGGTGGAATCCTAAACCTAACCCTAACCATAACCCACACCTTAACCCTAACAATAACTCTAATTCTAGCCCTAGAATCTATCCCTAACCCTAACCCTGGTGGAACCCGAACCCTAATCCTAACACTAACCCTAACCCTAAACCTAACCATAACCTAAACGGGCTGAAATCCTAAATAAAACCCTAGCTCTAAACCTAACCATAAGCATGCTGATACCACAGATCTGGCCATGACCATATTCCTGTTTCAAGCCCTTGCCTTAGAAACTAGCCCTAAACCTACCTCTAACCCGAACCCTGGTGGAACCTTAAACCTAAACCTAACCCTAACCGAAACTCTAACCCTAGCCCTAGAAACTAACCCTAACCCTAACCCTAACCCTATCCCTAGTGGACCCTAACCCTAACCCTAACACTAACCCTAACACTAACCCTACTCAGCCTGCGTGCCAGGGACTCGGCAACCCAGGGCTTGCTGTTAGCTTTGCAGTAAAGCTGCTGCCTCCCCTTCTCTGGGTAGCTGCCTGGAAGAGGTAAATGCTAGAATGGAACAGTAAACAGGTTTAGCTTCTCTTTTTCACTTCTTCCTGTGCTGAGGCCGTACCTTAGAGCAAGAAAAGCTGTTATGCCTGAAAGTCAAGTCTCCCACTTCCATGTGGCCACCAGGGTTTATCTCCAGCAACATGCAAAGTGGCTTGAGCTACTCTTTTATAGGTGTGTGGCTGAACTGGCATGATCACAGAATATTGAAGTAAGCTTGACTCCAGTACAAGTATATCCACTGGTTCCACAGAGCTGATACTCTGCTTAGGCTAAGCTGAGTGCCTATGTGGGGGAAGTAAGAAGGCTCCCCTTTTGAAGAGCAGAGAATGTGCCCCCAGGTGATCCGGCACTACAGCATCAGCAAAGACTGTGCAGGTTGGTATGACATGGCGCATTAGTCACGTTCTTGTTGCTGAGACAGAATACCTGACAACCACAACTTCAAGGAGAGGATTATTTTGGCTCTTAAGTGGCAAGTCAGAAGGGCTTAACCCTAAACCTAACCTAAAACTATTTCTAGCCTTAGCCTAATCAGAGACAAAAACTGAAGCCTAACCATCAACCTCAGTCTCATCTTCAACCTTAACCTAATACTGGTGAAATCCAAAAAAAAAAACCTAGCTCTAAACCTAACCATAACCATGCGGATACCATAGCTCTGGCCTTGCCCCTAATCCTGTCTCAAGCCCTTGCCCTAGAAACTAACCGTAACTGTAACCCTAACCCTAAAACTAACCCTAAGCCTAACCCTAACCTAAACCTGCTGAAATCCTAAATAAAACCCTAGGTCTAAACCTGATCATAAGCATGCTGATACCACAGCTCTGGCCAGGACCATATTCCTGTTTCAAGCCCTAGCCCTAGAAACTAACCCTAACCCTGACCTTAACCTTGGTGGAACCCTAAACCTAACCCTAACCCTAACCCTAAACCTAGCCCTAGAAACTAAGCCTATCCCTAAACCTAAACCTAAATCCTGGTGGAATCCTAAACCTAACCCTAACCCTAACCCTAACAATAACACTAACTCTAATCCTAGCCCCAGAATCTATCCCTAAACTTAACCCTAACCCTGGTGGAACCCTAACCCTAACCCTAACCCTAACCCTAACCTTAACCCTAACCCTAAGCCTAAGCCTAACCTAAACCGGCTGAAATCCTAAATAAAACCCTAGCTCTAAACCTAACCATAAGCATGCTGATACCACAGCTCTGGCCATGACCATATTCCTGTTTCAAAAACTAATCCTAGAAACTAACCCTAACCCTAACGTTAACGCTGGTGGAACCCTAACCCTAACCCTAACCCTAACAATGACACTAGCCCTAGAAACTAACCCTACACCTTACCCTAACCCTAACCCTGGTGGAATCCTAAACCTAACCCTAACCCTAACCCAAACCCTAACCTTAACACTAACTCTAATTCTAGCCCTAGAATCCATCCATAACCCTAACCCTAACCCTGGTGGAAACATAACACTAACCCTAACCCTAAGCCTAACCGTAACCCTAAGCCTAACCCTACCCTAAACCTGCTGAAATCCTAAATAAAACCCTAGCTCTAAACCTAAACATAAGCATGATGATACCACAGATCTGGCCATGACCATATTCCTGTTTCAAGCCCTAGCCCTAGAAACTAACCCTAACGCTAACCTTAACCCTGGTGGAACCCTAACCCTAACCCTAACCCTAACCCGAACTCTAACCCTAGCCCTAGAAACTAACCCTATTCCTAACACTAACCCTGGTGGAATCCTAAACCTAACCCTAACCCTATCCCAAACCCTAACTCTAACACTAACTCTAATCCTAACCCTAGAATCTATCCCTAACCCTAACCATAACCCTGGTGGAACCCTAACCTTAACCCTAACCCTAAGCCTACACCTAACCCTAAGCCTAACCCTAACCTAAACCTGCTGAAATCCTAAATAAAACCCTAGTTCTAAACCTAAAAATAAGCATGCTGATACCACAGCTCTGGCCATGACCATATTTCTGTTTCAAGCCCTAGCCCTAGAAACTAACCCTAACCCTAACGTTAACCCTGGTGGAAACCTAACCCTAAGCCTAACCCTAACCCTAAAACTAAAAATAACCCTAGCCCTAGAAATTAAGCCTATCCCTAACCCTAACCCTAACCCTGGTGGAATCCTAAACCTAAGCATAACCCTAACCCAAACCCTAACCCTAACACTAACTCTAATCCTAGCCCTAGAATCTATCACTAACCCTAACCCTGGTGGAACACTAACCCTAACCCTAAACCTAAACCTAACCCTAATCCTAACCCTAACCTAAACCTGCTGAAATCCTAAATAAAACCCTAGCTCTAAACCTAACCATAGGCATGCTGATACCACAGCTCTGGCCATGACCATATTCCTGTTTCAAGCCCTAGCCCTAGAAACTAACCCTAACCCTAACCTTAACCATGGTGGAACCCTAACCCTAACACTAACCCTAACCCTAACCCTAACATTAACCCTAGTCCTAGAAACTAACCCTATCCCTAACCCTAACCCTAACCCTGGTGGAATTCTAAACCTAACTCTAAACATAACCCACACCTTAAACCTAACACTAACTCTAATCCTAGCCCTAGAATCTATCCCTAACCCTAACCCTAACCCTGGTGGAACCCTAACCCTAATCCTAACCCTAACCCTAACCCTAAACCTAACCATAACCTAAACGGGCTGAAATCCTAAATAAAACCCTAGCTCTAAACCTAACCATAAGCATGCTGATACCACAGATCTGGCCATGACCATATTCCTGTTTCAAGCCCTAGCCCCAGAAACTAACCCTAAACCTAACTGTAACCCGAACCCTGGTGGAACCCTAAACCTAAACCTAACCCTAACCCGAACTCTAACCCTAGCCCTAGAAACTAACCCTATTCCTAACACTAACCCTGGTGGAATCCTAAACCTAACCCTAACCCTAACCCAAACCCTAACTCTAACACTAACTCTAATCCTAACCCTAGAATCTATCCCTAACCCTAACCCTAACCCTGGTGGAACCCTAACCCTAACCCTAACCATAAGCCTAACCCTAACCCTAAGCCTAACCCTACCCTAAACCTGCTGAAATGCTAAATAAAACCCTAGCTCTAAACCTAAACATAAGCATGCTGATACCACAGATCTGGCCATGACCATATTCCTGTTTCAAGCCCTAGCCCTAGAAACTAACCCTAAACCTAACTCTAACCAGAACCCTGGTGGAACCCTAAAACTAAACCTAACCCTAACCCGAACTCTAACCCTAGCCCTAGAAACTAACCCTAACCATAACCCTAAACCTAAACCTATCCCTGGTGGACCCTAACCCTAACACTAACCCTAACACTAACCCTACTCAGCCTGCGTGCCAGGGACTCGGCAACCCAGGGCTTGCTGTTAGCTTTGCAGTAAAGCTGCTGCCTCCCCTTCTCTGGGTAGCTGCCTGGAAAAGGTCAATGCTAGAATGGAACAGGAACCAGCTTTAGCCTCTCTTTCTCACTTCTTCCTGTGCTGAGGCAGTACCTTAGAGCAAGAAAAGCTGTTATGCCTGAAAGTCAAGTCTCCCACTTCCATGTGGCCAACAGGGTTTAACTCCAGTAACATGCAAAGTGGCTCGAGCTACTCTTTTATAGGTGTGTGGATGAACTGGCATGATCACAGAATATTGAAGTAAGCTGGACTCCAGTACAGGATTATCCACTGGTTCCACAGAGCTGATACTCTGCGGAGGCTAATGTGAGTGCCTAAGTGGGGGAAGTAAGAAGTCTGCCCTCTTGAACAGCAGAGAGAGAGCCCCCAGGTGATCCGGCCCTACAGCATCAGCAGAGACTGGGCAGGTTGGTATGACATGGCGCATTAGTCCCGTTCTTGTTGCTGAGAGAGAATACCTGACAACCACAACATAAAGGAGAGGATTATTTTGGCTCTTAAGTGGCAAGTCAGAAGGGCTTAACCCTAAACCTAACCTAAAACTATTTCTAGCCTTAGCCTAATCAGAGACAAAAACTGAAGCCTAACCATCAACCTCAGTCTCAACTTCAACCTAAACCTAATCCTGCTGAAATCCAAAAAAAAAACCCTAGCTCTAAACCTAACCATAAGCATGCTGATAGCATAGCTCTGGCCATGCACCTAATCCTGCCTCAAGCCCTAGCCCTAGAAACTAACCCTAACCTTAACCCTAAACCTAACACTAACCCTAAGCCAAACCCTAACCTAATCCTGCTGAAATCCAAAAAAAACGCTAGCTCTAAACCTAACCATAAGCATGCTGATACCACAGCTCTGGCCAGGACCATATTCCTGTTTCAAGCCCTTGCCCTAGAAACTAACCCTAACCCTAACCTTAACCCTGGTGGAACCCTAAACCTAACCCTAACCCTAAACCTAGCCCTAGAAACTAACCCTATCCCTAAACCTAACCCTAACCCTGGTGGAATCCTAAACCTAACCCTAACCCTAACCCAAACCCTATCCCTAACACTAACTCTAATCCTAGCCCCAGAATCCATGCCTAATCCTAACCCTAACCCTAGTGGAACCCTAACCTAACCCTAACCCTAAGCCTAACCCTAAGACTAACCCTAACCCTAAGACTAACCCTACCCTAAACCTGCTGAAATCCTAAATAAAACCCTAGCTCTAAACCTAACCATAAGCATGCTGATACCACAGCTCTGGCCATGACCATATTCCTGTTTCAAGCCCTAGCCCTAGAAACTAACCCTAACCCTAACGTTAACGCTTGTGGGACCCTAACCCTAACCCTAACCCTAACAATAACCCTAGCCCTAGAAACTAGCCCTATCCCTTACCCTAACCCTGGTGGAATCCTAAACCTGAACCTAACCCTAACCCAAACCCTAACCCTAACACTAACTCTAATTCTAGCCCTAGAATCCATCCCTAACCCTAACCCTAACCCTGGTGGAACCCTAACATTAACCCTAACCCTAAGTCTAACCCTAAGCCTAAACCTGCTGAAATCCTAAATAAAACCCTAGCTCTAAACCTAAACATAAGCATGCTGATACCACAGCTCTGGCCATGACCATATTCCTGTTTCAAGACCTAGCCCTAGAAGCTAAACCTAACGCTAACCTTAACCCTGGTGGAACCCTAACCATAACTCTAACGCTAACCCTAACTCTAACCCTAGCCCTAGAAACTAACCCTATTCCTAACCCTAACCCTGGTGGAATCCTAAACCTAACCCTAACCATAACCCAAACCCTAACTCTAACACTAATTCTAATCCTAACACTAGATTCTATCCCTAACCCTAACCATAACCCTGGTGGAACCCTAACCTTAACCCTAAACCTAAGCCTACCCCTAAGCCTAAGCCTAACCATAACCTAAACCTGCTGAAATCCTAAATAAAACCCTAGCTCTAAACATAAAAATAAGCATGCTGATACCACAGCTCTGGCCATGACCATATTTCTGTTTCAAGCCCTAGCCCTAGAAACTAACCCTAACCCTAACGTTAACCCTGGTGGAAACCTAACCCTAAGCCTAACCTTAACCCTAACCCTAACAATCACCCTAGCCCTAGAAACTAAGCCTATCCCTAACCCTAAACCTAACCCTAACCCTAACCCTGGTGGAATCCTAAACCTAAGCATAACCCTAACCCAAACCCTAACCCTAACACTAACTCTAATCCTAGCCCTAGAATCTATCCCTAACCCTAACCCTGGTGGAACACTAACCCTAACCCTCAACCTAAACCTAACCCTAACCCTAAACCTAACCTAAACCTGCTGATATCCTAAATAAAACCCTAGCGCTAAACCTAACCATAAGCATGCTGATACCACAGCTCTGGCCATGACCATATTCCTGTTTCAACGCCTAGCCCTAGAAACTAACCCTAACCCTAACCTTAACCATGGTGGAACCCTAACCCTAACACTAACCCTAACACTAACCCTAACATTAACCCTAGCCCTAGAAACTAACCCTATCCCTAACCCTAACCCTAACCCTGGTGGAATCCTAAACCTAACCCTAACCATAACCCACACCTTAACCCTAACACTAACTCTAATCCTAGACCTAGAAACTATCCCTAACCCTAACCATAAACCTGGTGGAACCCTAAACCTAATCCTAACCCTAACGCTAACCCTAAACCTAACCATAACCTAAACGGGCTGAAATCCTAAATAAAAATCTCGCTCTAAACCTAACCATAAGCATGCTGATACCACAGCTCTGGCCATGACCATATTCCTGTTTCAAGCCCTAGCCCTAGAAACTAACCCTAAACCTAACTCTAACCCGAACCCTGGTGGAACCCTAAACCTAAACCTAACCCTAACCCGAACTCTAACCCTAGCCCTAGAAACTAACCCTAACCATAACCCTAACCCTAAACCTATCCCTGGTGGACCCTAACCCTAACCCTAACACTAACCCTAACACTAACCCTACTTAGCCTGCGTGACAGGGACTCGACAACCCAGGGCTTGCTGTTAGCTTTGCAGTAATGCTGCTGCCTTCCCTTCTCTGGGTAGCTGCCTGGAAAAGGTAAATGCTAGAATGGAACAGGAACCAGCTTTAGCCTCTCTTTTTCACTTCTTCCTGTGCTGAGGCCGTACCTTAGAGCAAGAAAAGCTGTTATGCCTGAAAGTCAAGTCTCCCACTTCCATGTGGCCAACAGGGTTTATCTCCAGCAACATGCAAAGTGGCTCGAGCTACTCTTTTATAGGTGTGTGGCTGAACTGGCAATATCACAGAATATTGAAGTAAGCTTGACTCCAGTACAAGGATATCCACTGGTTCCACAGAGCTGATACTATGCGGAGGCTAAGGTGAGTGCCTAGGTGGGGGAAGTAAGAAGGCTGCCCTCTTGAAGAGCAGAGACAGAGCCCCCAGGTGATCCGGCCCTACAGCATCAGCAGAGACTGTGCAGGTTGGTATGACATGGCACATTAGTCCCGTTCTTGTTGCTGAGACAGAATACCTGACAACCACAACTTAAAGGAGAGAATTATTTTTTCTCTTAAGTGGCAAGTTAGAAGGGCTTTACAATAACCCTAACCTAAAACTAGTTCTACCCCTAGCCTAATCCGAGACAAATACTGAAGCCTAACCATCAACCTCAGTCTCAACGACAACCTAAGCCTAACCGTGCTGAAATCCAAAATAAAACCCTAGCTCTAAACCTAACCATAAGCATGCTGATACCACAGCTCTGGCCATGATCATATTCCTCTTTCAAGCCCTAGCCCTAGAAACTAACCCTAACCCTAACCTTAACCCCGGTGGAACGCTAAACCTAACCCTAACACTAACCCTAACAATAACCCTAGCCCTAGAAACTAACCCTATCCCTAACCCTAACCCTAACCCTGGTGGAATCCTAAACCTAACCCAAACCCTAAGCCTAACACTAACTCTAATCCTAGCCCTAGAATCTATCCCTAAACCTAACCCTAACCCTGGTGGAAACCAAACCCTAACCCTAAACCTAACCGTAACCCTAACCTAAACCGGGTGAAATCCTAAATAAAACCCTAGCTCTAAACCTAAACATAAGCATGCTGATACCACAGCTCTGGCCATGAACATATTCCTGTTTCAAGACCTAGCCCTAGAAACTAAACCTAACGCTAACCTTAACCCTGGTGGAACCCTAACCCTAACCCTAACGCTAACCCTAACTCTAACCCTAGCCCTAGAAACTAACCCTATTCCTAACCCTAACCCTGGTGGAATCCTAAACCTAACCCTAACCATAACCCAAACCCTAACTCTAACACTAATTCTAAACCTAACCCTAGATTCTATCCCTAACCCTAACCATAACCCTGGTGGAACCCTAACCTTAACCCTAACCCTAAGCCTACCCCTAAGCCTAAGCCTAACCCTAACCTAAACCTGCTGAAATCCTAAATAAAACCCTAGCTCTAAACATAAAAATAAGCATGCTGATACCACAGCTCTGGCCATGACCATATTTCTGTTTCAAGCCCTAGCCCTAGAAACTAACCCTAACCCTAACGTTAACCCTGGTGGAAACCTAACCCTAAGCCTAACCCTAACCCTAACCCTAACAATCACCCTAGCCCTAGAAACTAAGCCTATCCCTAACCCTAACCCTAACCCTAACCCTAACCCTAACCCTGGTGGAATCCTAAACCTAAGCATAACCCTAACCCAAACCCTAACCCTAACACTAACTCTAATCCTAGCCCTAGAATCTATCCCTAACCCTAACCCTGGTGGAACACTAACCCTAACCCTCAACCTAAACCTAACCCTAACCCTAAACCTAACCTAAACCTGCTGAAATCCTAAATAAAACCCTAGCGCTAAACCTAACCATAAGCATGCTGATACCACAGCTCTGGCCATGACCATATTCCTGTTTCAAGGCCTAGCCCTAGAAACTAACCCTAACCGTAACCTTAACCATGGTGGAACCCTAACCCTAACACTAACCCTACCCCTAACCCTAACATTAACCCTAGCCCTAGAAACTAACCCTATCCCTAACCCTAACCCTAACCCTGGTGGAATCCTAAACCTAACCCTAACCATAACCCACACCTTAACCCTAACACTAACTCTAATCCTAGCCCTAGAAACTATCATTAACCCTAACCATAACCCTGGTGGAACCATAACCCGAATCCTAACCCTAACCCTAACCCTAAAACTAACCATAACCTAAACGGGCTGAAATCCTAAATAAAACCCTAGCTCTAAACCTAACCATAAGCATGCTGATACCACAGCTCTGGCCATGACCATATTCCTGTTTCAAGCCCTAGCCCTGGAAACTAACCCTAACCGTAACCCTAACCCTAACACTAACCCTAAGCCTAACCCTAACCTAAACCTGCTGAAATCCTAAATAAAACCCTAGCTCTAAACCTAACCATAAGAATGCTGATACCATAGCTCTGGCCATGCCCCTAATCCTGTCTCAAGCCCTAGCCCTAGAAACTAACCCCAACCGTAACCCTAACCCTAACACTAACCCTAAGCCTAACCCTAACCTAAACCTGCTGAAATCCTAAATAAAACCCTAGCTCTAAATCTAACCATAAGCATGCTGATACCACAGCTCTGGCCGTGACCATATTCTTGTTTCAAGCCCTAGCCCTAGAAACTAACCCTAACCCTAACGTTAACCCTGGTGGTACCCTAACCATAACAATAACCCTAGCCCTAGAAACTAAACCTATACCTAACCCTAACCCTAACCCTGGTGGAATCCTAAACCTAAACCTAACCCTAACCCAAAACCTAACCCTAACACTAACTCTAATCCTAGTCCCAGAATACATCCCTAACCCTAACCCTAAACCTAGTGGAACTCTAACTCTAACCCTAACAATGAACCTAAACCTAACCCTAACCCTAACCTAAACCTACTGAAATCCTAAATAAAACCCTAGCTCTAAACCTAACCATAAGCATGCTGATACCACAGCTCTGGCCATAACTATATTCCTGTTTCTAGCCCTAGCCCTGGAATATATCCCTAACCCTAACCCTAACCATGGTGGAACCCTAACCCTAAACCTAACCCTAAACCTAACCCTAACCCTAAGCCTAACCCTAACCTAAACCGGCTGAAATCCTAAATAAAACCCTAGCTCTAAACCTAACCATAGGCATGCTTATACCACAGCTCTGGCTATGACCATATTCCTATTTCAATCCCTAGCCCTAGAAACTAACCCTAACCCTAACGTTAACGCTGGTGGAACCCTAACCCTAACCCTAACCCTAACAATAACCCTAGCCCTAGAAACTAACCCTATCCCTTACCCTAACCCTAACCCTGGTGGAATCCTAAGCCTAATCGTAACCCTAACCCAAACCCTAACCCTAACACTAACTCTAATTCTAGCCCTAGAATCCATCCCTAACCCTAACCCTAACCCTGGTGGAACCCTAACCCTAACCCTAACCATAAGCCTAACCCTAACCCTAAGCCTAACCCTACCCTAAACCTGCTGAAATGCTAAATAAAACCCTAGCTCTAAACCTAAACATAAGCATGCTGATACCACAGGTCTGGCCATGACCATATTCCTGTTTCAAGCCCTAGCCCTAGAAACTAACCCTAAACCTAACTCTAACCAGAACCCTGGTGGAACCCTAAACCTAAACCTAACCCTAACCCGAACTCTAACCCTAGCTCTAGAAACTAACCCTAACCATAACCCTAAACCTAAACCTATCCCTGGTGGACCCTAACCCTAACACTAACCCTAACACTAACCCTACTCAGCCTGCGTGCCAGGGACTCGGCAACCCAGGGCTTGCTGTTAGCTTTGCAGTAAAGCTGCTGCCTCCCCTTCTCTGGGTAGCTGCCTGGAAAAGGTAAATGCTAGAATGGAACAGGAACCAGCTTTAGCCTCACTTTTTCACTTCTTCCTGTGCTGAGGCAGTACCTTAGAGCAAGAAAAGCTGTTATGCCTGAAAGTCAAGTCTCCCACTTCCATGTGGCCAACAGGGTTTATCTCCAGTAACATGCAAAGTGGCTCGAGCTACTCTTTTATAGGTGTGTGGATGAACTGGCATGATCACAGAATATTGAAGTAAGCTGGACTCCAGTACAGGATTATCCACTGGTTCCACAGAGCTGATACTCTGCGGAGGCTAAGGTGAGTGCCTAAGTGGGGGAAGTAAGAAGTCTGCCCTCTTGAACAGCAGAGAGAGAGCCCCCAGGTGATCCGGCCCTACAGCATCAGCAGAGACTGGGCAGGTTGGTATGACATGGCGCATTAGTCCCGTTCTTGTTGCTGAGAGAGAATACCTGACAACCACAACATAAAGGAGAGGATTATTTTGGCTCTTAAGTGGCAAGTCAGAAGGGCTTAACCCTAAACCTAACCTAAAACTATTTCTAGCCTTAGCCTAATCAGAGACAAAAACTGAAGCCTAACCATCAACCTCAGTCTCAACTTCAACCTAAACCTAATCCTGCTGAAATCCAAAAAAAAACCCTAGCTCTAAACCTAACCATAAGCATGCTGATAGCATAGCTCTGGCCATGCACCTAATCCTGTCTCAAGCCCTAGCCCTAGAAACTAACCCTAACCTTAACCCTAAACCTAACACTAACCCTAAGCCAAACCCTAACCTAATCCTGCTGAAATCCAAAAAAAACGCTAGCTCTAAACCTAACCATAAGCATGCTGATACCACAGCTCTGGCCAGGACCATATTCCTGTTTCAAGCCCTTGCCCTAGAAACTAACCCTAACCCTAACGTTAACGCTGGTGTAACCCTAAACCAAACCCTAACCCTAACAATAACCCTAGCCCTAGAAACTAGCCCTATCCCTTACCCTAACCCTGGTGGAATCCTAAACCTGAACCTAACCCTAACCCAAACCCTAACCCTAACACTAACTCTAATTCTAGCCCTAGAATCCATTCCTATCCCTAACCCTAACCCTGGTGGAACCCTAACACTAACCCTAACCCTAAGCCTAACCCTAAGCCTAAACCTGCTGAAATCCTAAATAAAACCCTAGCTCTAAACCTAAACATAAGCATGCTGATACCACAGCTCTGGCCATGACCATATTCCTGTTTCAAGACCTAGCCCTAGAAGCTAAACCTAACGCTAACCTTAACCCTGGTGGAACCCTAACCCTAACTCTATCGCTAACCCTAACTCTAACCCTAGCCCTAGAAACTAACCCTATTCCTAACCCTAACCCTGGTGGAATCCTAAACCTAACCCTAACCATAACCCAAACCCTAACTCTATCACTAATTCTAATCCTAACACTAGATTCTATCCCTAACCCTAACCATAACCCTGGTGGAACCCTAACCTTAACCCTAAACCTAAGCCTACCCCTAAGCCTAAGCCTAACCCTAACCTAAACCTGCTGAAATCCTAAATGAAACCCTAGCTCTAAACATAAAAATAAGCATGCTGATACCACAGCTCTGGCCATGACCATATTTCTGTTTCAAGCCCTAGCCCTAGAAACTAACCCTAACCCTAACGTTAACCCTGGTGGAAACCTAACCCTAAGCCTAACCTTAACCCTAACCCTAACAATCACCCTAGCCCTAGAAACTAAGCCTATCCCTAACCCTAAACCTAACACTAACCCTAACCCTGGTGGAATCCTAAACCTAAGCATAACCCTAACCCAAACCCTAACCCTAACACTAACTCTAATCCTAGCCCTAGAATCTATCCCTAACCCTAACCCTGGTGGAACACTAACCCTAACCCTCAACCTAAACCTAACCCTAACCCTAAACCTAACCTAAACCTGCTGATATCCTAAATAAAACCCTAGCGCTAAACCTAACCATAAGCATGCTGATACCACAGCTCTGGCCATGACCATATTCCTGTTTCAACGCCTAGCCCTAGAAACTAACCCTAACCCTAACCATAAACCTGGTGGAACCCTAACCCTAATCCTAACCCTAACCCTAACCCTAAACCTAACCATAACCTAAACGGGCTGAAATCCTAAATAAAAATCTAGCTCTAAACCTAACCATAAGCATGCTGATACCACAGCTCTGGCCATGACCATATTCCTGTTTCAAGCCCTAGCCCTAGAAACTAACCCTAAACCTAACTCTAACCCGAACCCTGGTGGAACCCTAAACCTAAACCTAACCCTAACCCGAACTCTAACCCTAGCCCTAGAAACTAACCCTAACCATAACCCTAACCCTAAACCTATCCCTGGTGGACCCTAACCCTAACCCTAACACTAACCCTAACACTAACCCTACTTAGCCTGCGTGACAGGGACTCGACAACCCAGGGCTTGCTGTTAGCTTTGCAGTAATGCTGCTGCCTTCCCTTCTCTGGGTAGCTGCCTGGAAAAGGTAAATGCTAGAATGGAACAGGAACCAGCTTTAGCCTCTCTTTTTCACTTCTTCCTGTGCTGAGGCCGTACCTTAGAGCAAGAAAAGCTGTTATGCCTGAAAGTCAAGTCTCCCACTTCCATGTGGCCAACAGGGTTTATCTCCAGCAACATGCAAAGTGGCTCGAGCTACTCTTTTATAGGTGTGTGGCTGAACTGGCAATATCACAGAATATTGAAGTAAGCTTGAATCCAGTACAAGGATATCCACTGGTTCCACAGAGCTGATACTATGCGGAGGCTAAGGTGATTGCCTAGGTGGGGGAAGTAAGAAGGCTGCCCTCTTGAAGAGCAGAGACAGAGCCCCCAGGTGATCCGGCCCTACAGCATCAGCAGAGACTGTGCAGGTTGGTATGACATGGCACATTAGTCCCGTTCTTGTTGCTGAGACAGAATACCTGACAACCACAACTTAAAGGAGAGAATTATTTTGGCTCTTAAGTGGCAAGTTAGAAGGGCTTTACAATAACCCTAACCTAAAACTAGTTCTAGCCCTAGCCTAATCCGAGACAAATACTGAAGCCTAACCATCAACCTCAGTCTCAACGACAACCTAAGCCTAACCGTGCTGAAATCCAAAATAAAACCCTAGCTCTAAACCTAACCATAAGCATGCTGATACCACAGCTCTGGCCATGATCATATTCCTCTTTCAAGCCCTAGCCCTAGAAACTAACCCTAACCCTAACCTTAACCCCGGTGGAACGCTAAACCTAACCCTAACACTAACCCTAACAATAACCCTAGCCCTAGAAACTAACCCTATCCCTAACCCTAACCCTAACCCTGGTGGAATCCTAAACCTAACCCAAACCCTAACCCTAACACTAACTCTAATCCTGGCCCTAGAATCTATCCCTAAACCTAACCCTAACCCTGGTGGAAACCAAACCCTAACCCTAAACCTAACCGTAACCCTAACCTAAACCGGGTGAAATCCTAAATAAAACCCTAGCTCTAAACCTAAACATAAGCATGCTGATACCACAGCTCTGGCCATGAACATATTCCTGTTTCAAGACCTAGCCCTAGAAACTAAACCTAACGCTAACCTTAACCCTGGTGGAACCCTAACCCTAACCCTAACGCTAAACCTAACTCTAACCCTAGCCCTAGAAACTAACCCTATTCCTAACCCTAACCCTGGTGGAATCCTAAACCTAACCCTAACCATAACCCAAACCCTAACTCTAACACTAATTCTAATCCTAACCCTAGATTCTATCCCTAACCCTAACCATAACCCTGGTGGAACCCTACCCTTAACCCTAACCCTAAGCCTACCCCTAAGCCTAAGCCTAAACCTAACCTAAACCTGCTGAAATCCTAAATAAAACCCTAGCTCTAAACATAAAAATAAGCATGCTGATACCACAGCTCTGGCCATGACCATATTTCTGTTTCAAGCTCTAGCCCTAGAAACTAACCCTAACCCTAACGTTAACCCTGGTGGAAACCTAACCCTAAGCCTAACCCTAACCCTAACCCTAACAATCACCCTAGCCCTAGAAACTAAGCCTATCCCTAACCCTAACCCTAACCCTAACCCTAACCCTAACCCTGGTGGAATCCTAAACCTAAGCATAACCCTAACCCAAACCCTAACCCTAACACTAACTCTAATCCTAGCCCTAGAATCTATCCCTAACCCTAACCCTGGTGGAACACTAACCCTAACCCTCAACCTAAACCTAAACCTAACCCTAAACCTAACCTAAACCTGCTGAAATCCTAAATAAAACCCTAGCGCTAAACCTAACCATAAGCATGCTGATACCACAGCTCTGGCCATGACCATATTCCTGTTTCAAGGCCTAGCCCTAGAAACTAACCCTAACCCTAACCTTAACCATGGTGGAACCCTAACCCTAACACTAACCCTACCCCTAACCCTAACATTAACCCCAGCCCTAGAAACTAACCCTATCCCTAACCCTAACCCTAACCCTGGTGGAATCCTAAACCTATCCCAAACCCTAACCCTAACACTAACTCTAATTCTAGCCCTAGAATCTATCCCTAACCCTAACCCTAACCCTGGTGGAACCCTAACCCTAAAACTAACCCTAACCGTAACCCTAAACTAAACCGGCTGAAATCCTAAATAAAACCCTAGCTCTACACCTAACCATAAGCATGCTGATACCATAGATCTGGCCATGACCATATTCCTGTTTCAAGCCCTAACCCGAGAAACTAACCCTAAACCTAACTCGAAGCCGAACCCTGGTGGAACCCTAAACCTAAACCTAACCCTAACCCGAACTCTAACCCTAGCCCTAGAAACTAACCCTAACCATAACCCTAACCCTAACCCTATCCCTGGAGGACCCTAACCCTTACCCTAACACTAACCCTAACACTAACCCTACTCAGCCTGCGTGCCAGGGACTCGGCAACCCAGGGCTTGCTGTTAGCTTTGCATTAAAGCTTCTGCCTCCCCTTCTCTGGGTAGCTGCCTGGAAAAGGTAAATGCTAGAATGGATCAGGAACCAGCTTTAGCCTCTCTTTTCAACTTCTTCCTGTGCTGAGGCAGTACCTTAGAGCAAGAAAAGCTGTTATGCCTGAAAGTCAAGACTCCCACTTCCATGTGGCCTCCACTGTTTATCTCCAGCAACATGTGAAGTGGCTTGAGCTACTCTTTCATAGGTGTGTGGCTGAACTGGCATGATCACAGAATATTGAAGTAAGCTTGACCCCAGTACAAGAATTTCCACAGGTTCCACAGAGCTGATACTCTGCGGAGGCTAAAGTGAGTGCCTAGGTTGTTGGAGTAAGAAGGCTGCCCTCTTGAAGAGCAGAGACAGAGCCCCCAGGTGATCCGGCCCTACAGCATCAGCAGAGACTGTGCAGGTTGTGATGACATGGCGCATTAGTCCCGTTCTTGTTGCTGAGACAGAATACCTGACAACCACAACTTAAAGGAGAGGATTATTTTGGTTCTTAAGTGGCAAGTCAGAAGGGCTTAACCCTAACCCTAACCCAAAACTATTTCTAGCCCTAGCCCAATCTGAGACAAAAACTGAAGCCTAACCCTCAACCTGAGTCTCCACCTCAACCTCAACCTAAACGTAAACCTGTTGAAATCCAAAATAAATCCCTAGCTCTAAACCTAACCATAAGCATGCTGATACCCTAGCTCTGGCCATGCCCCTAGTCCTGTCTCAAGCCCTAGCCCGATAAACTAACCCTAACCCTAACCCTGGTGGAATCCTAACACTAACCCTAACCCTAACCCTAACCCTAACCCTAACCCTAACCATACTCAGCCTGCGTGCATTGTCTCAGAAACCGAGGGCTTGCTGTTAGCTTTGCAGTGAAGCTGCCGCCTCCCCATCTCTGGGTAGCTGCCTGGAAGAGGGTAGATGCTAGAATGGAAATGGAACCAGCTTTTGCCTCTCTTTTTCACTTCTTCCTGTGCTGAGGCAGTACGTTAGAGCCAGAAAACCTGTTATGCCTGAAAGTCAAGACTCCCACTTCCATGAGGCCAACCAGGGTTTATCTCCAGCAACATGGGAAGTGGCTTGAGCTAGTCTTTCATAGCTGTGTGCCTGAACTGGCATGAGCACAGTGTATTTAAGTAAGCTTGACCACAGTACAAGAATTTCCACTGGTTCCACAGAGCTGATTATCTGTGGAGGCTAAGATGAGTGCCTAGGTGGGGAAAGTAAGAAGGATGCCCCTTGAAGAGCAGAGAGAGAACCTCCAAGTGATCCGGCAATACAGCATCAGCAGAGAATGTGCAGGTTGGGGTGACATGGCGCATTAGTCCCATTCTTGTTGCTGAGACAGAATACCTGACAACCACAACTTAAAGGAGAGGATTATTTTGGCTCTTAATTGGCAAGTCAGAAGGGCTTAACCCTAACACTAAAACAAAGCTATTTCTAGCCCTAGCCTAATCCGAGACAAAAACTGAAGCCTAACCCTCAACCTCAGGCTCAACCTCAACCTCCATCTAAATCTAAACCAGCTGAAATCCAAAAGAAAACCCTAGCTCTAAACCTAACCATAAGCATGCTGATACCATAGTTCTGGCCATGCCCCTTGTCCTGTCTCAAGCCCTAGCCCTAGAAACTAACCCTAACACTAACCCTAACCCTAAACCTGGTGGAATCGTAACCCTAACCCTAACCCTAACCCTTACCCTACTCAGCCTGCGTGCCAGGGTCTCGGCCTCCAGGGCTTGCTGTTAGCTTTGCAGTAAAGCTGCTGCCTCCCATTCTCTCGGTAGCTGCCTGGAAGAGGGTAAATTCTAGAATGGAACAGGAACCAGCTTTTGCCTCTCTTTTTCACTTCTTCCTGTGCTTAGGCAGTACCTTAGAGCATGAAAAGCTGTTATGCCTGAAAGTCAATACTCCCACTTCCATGTGGCCACCAGGGTTTATCTCTAGCAATATGTGAAGTGGCTTGAGCTACTCTTTCACAGGTGTGTGCCTGAAATTTCTTGAGCACAGAATATTGAAGTAAGCTTGAGCCCAGTACAAGATTTTCCACTGGTTCCACATAGCTGATTATCTGTGGAGGCTAAGGCGAGTGCGTAGGTGGGGGAAGTAAGAAGGCTGCCCCCTTGAAGAGCAGAGACAGATCCCCCATGTGATCCCGCCCTACAGCATCAGCAGAGAATGTACAGTTTGGGATGACATGGCAAATTAGTCCGTTCTTGTTGTTCAGACAAAATACCTGACAACCACAACTTAAAGGAGAGGATTATTTTGGCTCTTAAGTGGCAAGTCAGAAGGGCTTAACCCTAACCCTAACCCAAATCTATTTCTAGCCCTAGCCTAATCCGAGACAAAAACTAGAGCCTCAACCTCAACCTCAGTCTCAACCTCAAACTCAACTTCAAGCTAAACCTAACCCTGCTGAAATGCAAAATAAAACCCTAGCTCTAAACCTAACCATAAGCATGCTGATACCATAGCTCTGGCCATGCCCCTAGTCCTGTTTCAAACTCTAGCCCTAGAAACTAACCCTAACCCTAACCCTAACCCTGGTGGAATCTTAACGCTAATGCTAACCCTAACCCTAACCCTAAACCTAACCCTAACCATACTCAGCCTGCGTGCATTGTCTCGGCAACCCAGGGCTTGCTGTTAGCTTTGCAGTAAAGCTGCTGCCTCCCCTTCTCTGGGTAGCTGCCTGGAAGAGGGTAAATGCTAGAATGCAACAGGAACCAGCTTTTGCCTCACTTTTTCACTTCTTCCTGTGCTGAGGCAGTACCTTAGAGCAAGAAAAGCTGTTATGCCTGAAATTCAAGACTCCCACTTCCATGTGGCCACCAGGATTTATCTCCAGCAACATGTGAAGTGGCTTGAGCTACTCTTTCATAGGTGTGTGTCTGAACTGGCATGATCACAGAATATTGATGTAAGCTTGACCCCAGTCCAAGAATTTCCACTGGTTCCACAGAGCTGATACTCTGCAGAGGCTAAGGTGAGTGCCTAGGTGTGGGAAGTAAGAAGGCTGCCCTCCTGAAGAGCAGAGACAGAGGCCCCAGGTGATCCGGCCCTACAGCATCAGCAGAGAATGTGCAGGTTGGGATGACATGGCGAATTAGTCCCGTTCTTGTTGCTCAGACAGAATACCCGACAAACACAACTTAAAGGAGATGATTATTTTGGCTCTTAAGTGGCAAGTCAGAAATGCTTAACCCTAACCCTAACCCAAAATTATTTCTAGCCCTAGCCTAATCCGAGACAAAAACTGAAGCCTAACCCTCAACCTCAGTCTCAACCTCATCCTCAACCTCAACCTCAACCTAAACCTAACCCTGCTGAAATCCAAAATAAAACCCTAGCTCTAAACCTAGCCATAAGCATGCTGATACTCTGGCCATGCCCCTAGTCCTTTCACAAGCCCTAGCCCTAGAAACTAACACTAACCCTAACCCTAACCCTAACCCTAACCCTCAGTCTCAACCTCAACCTCAAATTAAACCTAAACCTGCTGAAAACCAAAATAAAAACCTAGCTCTAAACCTAACCATAAGCCTGCTGATACCATGGCTCTGGCCATGCCCCTAGTCCTGTCACAAGCCCTAGCCCTAGAAACTAACCCTAACCCTAACCCTAACCCTAACCCTAACCCTTCCCATGCCTGACTGGAGCAGTTAGAATCTCAAATCTCTTAACAGTGCTCTAAGTCTGTCTGAGGGCAACAGCCCATCCTCGCCTACTCAGCCTGCGTGCCAGGGACTCGGCAACCCAGGGCTTGCTGTTAGCTTTGCAGTAAAGCTGCTGCCTCCCCTTCTCTGGGTAGCTGCCTGGAAGAGGGGAAATGCTAGAATGGAAAAGGAACCAGCTTTTGCCTCTCTTTTTCACTTTTTCCTGTGCTGAGGCAGTACCTTAGAGCAAGAAAAACTGTTATGCCTGAAAGTCAAGACTCCCACTTCCATGTGGCCACCAGGGTTTATCTCCAGCAACATGTGAAGTGGCTTGAGCTACTCTTTCATAGGTGTGTGGCTGAACTGGCATGATCACAGAATACTGAAGTAAGCTTGACCCCAGCACAAGAATTTCCACTGTTTCCACAGAGCTGATACTCTGCGGAGGCTAAGGTGAGTGCCTAGGTGCGAGAAGTAAGAAGGCTGCCCTCTTGAAGAGCAGAGACAGAGCCCCCAGGTGATCCGGCCCTACAGCATCAGCAGAGAATGTGCAGGTTGGTATGACATGGCGCATTAGGCCTGTTCTTGTTGTGGAGACAGAATACCTGACAACGAAAACTTAAGGGAGAGGAATATTTTTGCTCTTAAGTGGCAAGTCAGAAGGGCTTAACCCTAACCCTAACGCTAAACCTAACTTTAACCCTAACACTAACACTGGTTGAACCATAACGCTAAACCTCACCCTAACATTAACCCTAACCCTAACCGTAACCCTAACCCTGAACCTAACTCTAACGCTAGTGGAAAACAAAACTATTTCTATCACTAGCCTAATGTGACACAAAAACTGATGCCAACCCTAAAGCTCAGCCTCAACCTCAACCTCAACCTAAACCTAACCCTGCTGATATCCAAAATAAAACCCTAGCTCTAAACCTAACAATAAGCATGCTGATACCATAGCTCTGGCCATGCCCCTAGACCTGTCTCAAGCGGTAGCCCTAGAAACTAACCCTAACCCTAACCCTAACCATAACCCTGACCCTGGTGGAACCCTAACCCTAAACTTAACCCTAAACTAAACCCCATGTCAGTGTACATTGCTGCATTCCCATCACACCCAAGTGACATGATTTTCACTCTTTCCTATGCCTGGCTGGAGCAGTGAGAATCTCAAATCTCTGCACAGGGCTCTAGGTCTCTCTGAGGACAACAGCCCATCCTCGCCTACTCAGCCTGCGTGCTAGGGAATCGGCAACCCAGGACTTTCTGTTATCTTTGCAGTAAAGCTGCTGCCTCCCCTTTTCTGGGTAGCTGCCTGGAAGAGGGTAAATGCTAGAATGGAACAGGAACCAGCTTTTGCCTCTCTTTTTCACTTTTTCCTGTGTTGAGGCAGTACCTTAGAGCAAGAAAAGCTATTATGCCTGAACGTCAAGACTCCCTCTTCCATGTGGCCACCAGGGTTTATCTCCAGCAACATGTGAAGTGGCTGGAGCTACTGTTTAAAAGGTGTTTGGCTGAACTGGCATGATCACAGAAAAATTAAGTAAGCTTGACCACAGTACAAAAATTTCCACTGGTTCCAGTGAGCTGATACTCTGCGAAAGCTAATGTGAGTGCCTAGGTGGGGGAAGTAAGAAGGCTGCCATCTTTAAGTGCAGAGACAGAGCCCCCAGTTGATCCGGACCTACAGCATCAACAGAGACTGTGCAGGTTGGGATGACATGGTGCAATAGTTCCGTTCTTGTTGCTGAGACAAAATAGCTGACAAGCACAACGTAAAGGAGAGGATCATTTTTTCTCTTAAGTGGCAAGTCAGAAAGGCTTAACCGTAACCCTACTCTAACCCTAACCCTAACCCTAAACCTAACTCTAACACTAGTGGAACCCAAAACTATTTCTAACCCTAGCCTAATCCGAGACAAACACTGAAGCCTAAATCTGAACCTCAGCCTCATCCTCAACCTCAACCTAAACCTAACCCTGCTGAAATCCAAAATAAAACCCTAGCTCTAAACATAGCAATAAGCATGCTGATACCATAGCTCTGGCCATGCCCCTAGACCTGTCTGAAGCCCTAGAACTAGAAAATAACCCTAACCCTAACCTAACATTAACCCTAACCTTAACCATAACCCTAACTCTGGTTGAACCCTAACCTTAAACCTCACCTTAACACTAACCCTAACCCTAACCCTAACCTTAAACCTAACTCTAACTCTAGTGGAACCCAAAATTATCTCAAGCACTAGCCTAAAGCGACACAAAAACTGAAGCCTAATGCTAAACCTCAGACTCAACCTCAACCTCAACCTAAACCTAAACCTGCTGAAATCCAAAGCAAAACCCTAGCTCTAAACCTAACCATAAGCATGCTGATACCATAGCTCTGGCCATGCCCCTAGACCTGTCTCAAGCCCTAGCCCTAGAAACTAACCCTAAACCTAAACCTAACCCTAACCCTAACCCTAAACCTAACTCTAACTCTAGTGGAGCCCAAAACTAATTCTACCCTAGCATAATCCAAGACAAAAACTCAAACCTAAACCTAAACCTCAGCCTCATCCTCAAGCTCAACCTAAACCTAACCCTGCTGAAATCCGAAATAAAATGACAGCTCTAAACATAGCAATAACCATGCTGATACAATAACTCTGGCCATGCCCTTAGACCTGTCTCAAGCCCTAGCCCTAGAAACTAACCATAACCCTAACCATAACGCTAACCTTAACTCTAACCCTAACTCTGGTTGAACCCTAACCCTAAACCTCACCCTAACACTAACAGTAACCCTAAGCATAACCTTAACCCTAAACCTAACTCTAACTAGTGTGGAAACCAAAACTATTTCTATCACAAGCCTAATCTCACAAAAAAACTGAAGCCTAAACCTAAACCCCAGCCTCAACCTCAACCTAAACCTAATTCTGCTGAAATCCTAAAGAAAACCCTAGTTCTAAGCCTAACCATAAGCATGCTGATACCATAACTCTGGCCATGCCCCTAGTCCTGTCTCAAGCTCTGCCCCTAGTGACTAACCCTAAACCTAACCCTAACCCTAACTCTAACACTGGTTGAAACCTAAACCTAACAATAACCATAACCTTAACCCTAACCCTAACCCTGGTGGAACCCTAACCCTAACACTAGCAATAACCCTAACCCCATGGCAGTGGACATTGCTGCATCCCCAACCCACACAAATGGCATGATTTTCACTCCCTCCCATACCTGGCTGGAGCAGTGAGAATCTCAAATCTCTGAACAGGGCTCTAGGTCTGTCTGAGGGCAACAGCCCATCCTCGCCTACTCAGCCTGCGTGCCAGGGACTCGGCAACCCAGGGCTTGCTGTTAGATTTGCAGTAAAGCTCCTGCCTCCCCTTCTCTGGGTAGCTGCCTGGAAGAGGGTAAATACTAGAATGGAACAGGAACCAGCTTTTGCCTCTCTTTTTCACTTCTTCCTGTATTGAGGCAGTACCTTAGAGCAAGAAAAGGTGTTATGCCTGAAAGTCAAGGCTCCCACTTCCATGTGGCCACCAGGGTTTATCTCCAGGAACATGTAAAGTGGCTGGAGCTACTCTTTCATAGGTTTGTGGCTGAACTGGCATGATTACAGAATAATGTAGTAAGCTTGACCCCAGTACAATAATTTCCACTGGTTCCACAGACCTGATAATCTGCGCAGGCTAAGGTGAGTGACTAGGTGGGGGAAGTAAGAATGCTGCCCTCTTGAAGGGCAGACACAGAGCCCCGAGGTGATACGGCCCTACAGCATCAGCAAAGACTGTGTAGGTTGGGATGACATGGCGCATTATTCCCGTTCTTATTGCTCAGACAGAATACCTGACAACAACAACTTAAAGGAGAGGATTATTTTTGCTCTGAAGTGGCAAGTCAGAAGGGCTTACCCCTAACACTAACCCTAAACCTAAACCTAAACCTAACAATACTCTAGTGGAACCCAAAACTATTCCTAGCCCTAGCCTAATCCGAGACAAAAATTGAAGCCTAACCCTGAACCTCAGCCTAAACCTCAACCTCAACCTAAACCTAACCCTGCTGAAATCCAAAATAAAACCCTAGCTCTGAACCTAACCGTAAGGATGCTGATACCATAGCTCTGGCCATGCCCCTAGACATGTCTCAAGGCCTAGCCCTAGAAACTAACCCTAAAACTAACTCTAACCCAAACCCTAACCCTATTCCCTACATTAACCCTAACCCTAACCCTGGTGGAACCCTAACACTAAACCTAACCCTAACCCTAACCCTAAAACTAACCCCATGTCAGTGGACATTGCTGCATCCCCATCCCACCCAAGTGACATGATTTTCACTCCTTCCCATGCCTGGCTGGAGCAGTGAGAATCTCAAATCTCTGAACAGGTCTCTTGGTCTCTCTGAAAGCAACAGGCTATCCTTGCCTACTCAGCCTGTGTGCCAGGGACTCAGCGGCCCAGGACTTGCTGTTAGCTTTGCAGTAAATTTGGTGCCTCCCCTTCTCTGGGTAGCTGCCTGGAGTAGGGTAAATGCTAGAATTGAACAGGAACCACCTTTTGCCTCTCTTTTTCACTTCTTCCTGTGCTGAGGCAGTACGTTAGAGCAAGAAAAGCTGTTATGCCTGAAAGTCAAGACTCCCACTTCCATGTGGCCAACAGGGTTTATCTCCAGCAGCATGTGAAGTGACTTGAGCTACTCTTTCATAGGTGTGTGGCTGAACTGGCATGATCACAGAATAATGAAGTAAGCTTGAGCCTAGTACAAGAATTTCCAGCGGTTCCACAGAGCTGATAGTCTGCAGAGGATAAGGTGAGTGCCTAAGTGGGGGAAGTAAGAAGGCTGCCCCCTTGAAAAGCCGAGACAGAGCCCCCAGGTGATCCGGCCCTACAGCATCAGCAGATACTTTGCAGGTTGTGATGACCTGGCGCATTATTCCTGTTCTTGTGGCTGAGACAGAATACCTGACAAGCACAACATAAAGGAGAGGATTATTTTGCCTCTTAAGTGGCAAGTCAGAAGGGCTTAACCCTAACCCTAACCCTACCCCTAATCCTAAACCCAACACTAACTCTAGGGGAAGCCAAAACTATTTCTAGCCCTAGCCTAATCCGAGACAAAAACTGAAGCCTATCTCTAAATCTCAAACTCAACCTAAACCTCAACCTAAACCTAACGCTGCTGAAATCCAAAAGAATTGCCTAGCTCTAAACCTAACCATAAGCATGCTGATACCATAGATCTAGCCATGCCCATAGTGCTGTCTCAAGCCCTAACCCTAGAAACTAACCCGAACCCTAAACCTAACCCTAACCCTAACCGTAATCCTAAACCTGACACTGACCCTGACCCTTACCCTGACCCTGACCCTGACCCTAACCCTAACCCTAACCCTAACCCTAACCCTAACACTAACCCTGACCCTGACCCTGACCCTGACCCTGAAACTAACAGTGGCCCTGACCCTTACCATAAACCTGACCCTGACCCTGACCCTAAACCTGCCCCGGACCCTGACCCTGACCCTGACCCTAACCCTGACCCTAACACAGACCCTGACCCTGACCCTGACACTAACCCTGACCCTGACACTAACACTGAGAATGACCCTGACACTGAACCTCACCGTGACTCTGACCCTGTCACTAACACTTACACTGAACCTGACCCTGACTCTGACCCTGACAATAACCCTGACCCTGAACCTAACCCTAACCGTCTAACCCTAACCCAAACCCTGACCCTCACACTAACACTAACCCTAACCTTAACCCATCACTAAGTAAGCGTGAACTTTCAGGAGTGTGAGGCTGCTGAAATCACTGAGATCCACAATGAAATTTTGAGATGTGCGTATGGGCTAAATCAATTTTCCATATATTGCTAGGATGCTGTGTGGCACACATTGAAGCTGCAGGTTCCTGAGTGTATTCCTAAGAAGAACTCTATGTTAGAAGCATGAAGCACCTTCCAGGATGGTTCTGCTGTATGCAGCATAGTGCGGAAACAAAATTAATCTACCTCGCTCAGATCTCTTAGAAATCAGTGGAAAGCGAGCATACTTTGGCTCTGAGTGCGAGGAAGGAGCTAGAGCTGGGTGAACAGCTGCACAAGTAAGGTTCCAAGAACTAAGCAAGAGTGAACTTTCAGGACTGTGAGGCTGTTGAAATCACTGAGTTCTACAATGCAATTCTCAGATATCTGTATGGGGCAAAACAATTTTCTATGTATTCCTAGGCTACCCTGTCACACACATTGAAGCTGCAGTTGCCTGTGTGTTTCCCTAAGTTGAACTCTACCTAAGGAGCATGAAGCTCCTTAAAGGATGGTTCTGCAATATGGAGCGTAGTGCAGAATCAAAATTAATCTACCTCACACAGGCCCCTTAGTAATGAGTGGAAAGCGAGCATACTGAGGCTTGGGGTGAGACGAAGGAGCTAGAGCTGGGGGAACTGCAGTGCAAGTAACGTTCCAAGAACTAGGAGGACGTAAACTTACAGGAGTGTGAGGCTGTTGAAATCACTGAGATCCACAATGAAATTTTCAGATGTCTGTATGGGCAAAAGCAATTCTGCATGTATTCCTAGGCTGCCCTGAAGTGCACATTGAAGCTGCATTTGCCTGAGTGTTTATCTCAGAAGAACTCTACGTTAGAAGCATGAAGCACCTTCCAGGATGATTCTGCGGTAAGCAGCGTAGTTCAGAGTCAAAATTAATCTACCTCACTAATGCCCCTTAGTAATGAGTGGAAAGAGAGCATACTGTTGCTCTGGGTGCAAGGAAGGAGCTAGACCTGGGGGAACTGCTGCACAAGTAAGGTTCCCAGAACTAAACAAGCGTGGACACTCAGGAGTGTGAGGCTGTTGAAATCACTGAGATCCACAATGAAATTTCCAGATGTCTGTATGGGCAAAAGCAATTTTCCATCTATTTCTATTCAGCTCTGTGGTGCACATTGAAAGAGCATTTTCCTGAGCATTTCCATAAGAAGAAATCTACGTTAGAAGCTTGAAGCACCTTCCAGGTTTGTTCTACTGTATGAAAGGTAGTGCGGAAACAAAATTAATCTACCTCAATCAGGCCCCTTAGTAATCAGTGGAAAGCGAGCATACTGTTGCTCTGGGTGAGCAGGAGCTAGACCAGGGGGAACTGCGGTGCAAGTAACGTTCTAAGAACTAGGAGGATGTGAACTTTCAGGAGTGTGAGGCTGTTGAAATCACTGAGTTCCACAATGAAATTTTCAGATGTCTGAGGGGCAAAAGCAATTCTGCATGTATTCCCCTGCTGCCCTGTGGTGCACATTGAAGCTGCAGTTGCCTGAGCTTTTCCCTAAGAAGAACTCTACGTTAGAAGCATGAAGCACCTTCCAGGATGATTCTGCGGTAAGGAGCGTAATGCAGAGTCAAAATTAATCTACCTCGCTCAGGCACCTTATTAAAAAGTTGAAAGCGAGCATACTGATGCTCTGGGTGATTGGAAGGAGCTAGAGCTGGGGGAACTGCTGTGCTTGTAAAGTTCCAAGAACTAGGAGGATGTGAACTTTCAGGAGTGTGAGGCTGTTGAAATCACTGAGTTCCAGAATGAAATTTTCAGATGTCTGTATGTGCAAAAGCAATTCTGCATGTATTCCTAGGATGCCCTGTGGTGCACATTGAAGCTGCAGTTGCCTGAGCGTTTTCCTAAGAAGAACTCTACTTTAGAAGCATGACACACCTTCCAGGATGGTACTACTCTATGGAGCGTAGAGTGGAAACAAAATTAATCTACCTTGCTCAGGCCCCTTAGTATTGATTGAAAAGCGATCATACTGTTGCTCTGGGTGAGAGGAAGGAGCTGGAGGTGGGGGAACTGCTGTGCAAGTAAGGTTCCAAGAATTAAGTAAGCGTGAACATTCAGGAGTGTGAGACTGTTGAAATCACTGAGTTCTACAATGAAATTTTCAGATGTCTGTATGGGCCAAAATAATTTTCCATGTATTCCTAGGCTGCCCTCCTGTGCACTTTGAAGCTGCAGTTGCCTGAGCATTTCCCTAAGAAGAACTCTACGTGAGATGCATGAAGCACCTTCCAGGATGTTTCTGTGGTAAGGAGCGTAGTGCATACTCGAAACTAATCTACCTCACTCAGCCCCATTATAATGAGTGGAAAGCAAGCGTACTCTTGCTCTGGGTGAGAGGAAGGAGCTAGAGCTAGAGGAACTGCTGCACAAGTAAGGTTCCTACAACTAGGTAAGCGTGTACTTTCAGGAGTGTGAGGCTGTTGAAATCACTGAGTTCCACAATGAAATTTTCAGATGTCTGTATGGGCAAAAGCAATTTTCCATGTATTCCTAGGCTGCCCTGTCGCACACATTGAAGCTGCAGTTGCCTGAGCGTTTCCCTAAGAAGAACTCTACGTAAGAAGCATGAAGCACCTTCCAGGATGGTTCTGCGGTGAGGAGCGTAGTGGTGAATCACAATTAATCTACCTCACTCAGGCCCCTTAATAATGAGTGGAAAGCGAGCATACTGTTGCTCTGGGTGAGAGGAAAGAGCTAGAGCTGGGGGAACTGCTGCACAAGTAAGGTTCCAAGAACTAAGTAAGCGTGAACTTTCAGGAGTGTGAGGCTGTTGAAATCACTGAGATCCAAAATGAAATTTTCAGATGTCTGTATGAGCAAGATAAATTTTTCATGTTCTCCTAGGACGCCCTGTGTTGCATATTGAAGCTGCAGTTTCCTGATCGTTTCCCTAAGAGGAACTCTACGTTAGAAGCATGAAGCACCTTCCAGGATGGTTGTGCTGTAAGGAGCGTAGTGCTGAAACAAAATTAATCTACCTCGCTCAGGACCCTTAGTAATCAGTGGAAATCGAGCATACTGTTGCTCTGGGTGCGAGGAAGGAGCTAGAGCTGGGGGAACTGCTGCACAAGTAAGGTTCCCAGAACTAAGCAAGCGTGAACCCTCAGGAGTGTAACGCTGTTGAAATCACTGAGTTCTACAATGAAATTTTAAGATTTCTGTATGGGCAAAATCAATTTTCCATGTTTTCCTAGGATGCCCTGTCACGCACATTGAAGTTGCAGTTGCCTGTGGGTTTCCCTAAGAAGAACTCTACGTAATAAGCTTGAAGCATCTTCCAGGATGGTTCTGCGGTAAGTATGATAGTGCAGAATCAAAATTAATCTACCTCGCTCAGGCCCCTTAGTAAATAGTGGAAAGCAAGCCTACTGATGCTCTGGGTGAGAGGAAGAAGGTAGAGCTGGGGGAACTGCTGTGCAAGTAAAGTTCCAAGAACTGGGAGCATGTGAACTTTCAGGAGTGTGAGGCTTTTGAAATCACCGAGTTCCACAATGAAATTTTCAGATATCTGTATGAGCAAAAGCAATTCTGCACGTATTCGTAGACTGCCCTGTGGTGCACATTGAAGCTGCAGTTTCCTCTGTGTTTCCCTAAGAAGAATTCTACGTAAGAAGCATGAAGCACCTTCCAGTTTGGCTCTATGGTAAGGAGCGTAGTCCGGAATCAAAATTAATCTACCTCGCTCAGGCCCCTTAGCAATGAGTGGAAAGCGAGCATACTGATGCTCTGGGTGAGAGGAAGGAGATAGAGCTGGGGGAACTGCTGTGCAAGTAATGTTCCAAGAACTAGGAGGATGTGAACTTTCAGGAGTGTGAGGCTGTTGAAATCACTGAGTTCCACAATGAAATTTTCAGATGTCTGTATGGGCAAAAGCAATTCTGCATGTATTCCTAGGCTGCCCTGTGGTGCACATTGAAGCTGCAGTTGCCTGAGCGTTTCCCTAAGAAGAAATCTACGTTAGAAGCATGAAGCACCTTCCAGGATGATTCTGCGGTAAGGAGCGTATTGCAGAGTCAAAATTAACCTACCTCAATCACGCCCCTTAGTAAAGAGTGGAAAGCGAGCATACTGATGCTCTGGGTGAGAGGAAGGAGCTAGAGCTGGGGGAACTGCTGTGCAAGTAACATTCCAAAAACTAGGAAGATTTCAACTTTCAGGAGTGTGAGGCTGTTGAAATCGATGAGTTCCACCACGTAATTTTGAGATGTCTCTATGGGAAAAAGCAATTCTGCATGTATTCCTAGGCTGCCCTGTGGTGCACATTGAAGCTGCAGTTGCCTGAGCGTTTCCCTAAGAAGAACTCTATGTTAGAAGCATGAAGCACCTTCCAGGATGATTCTTCAGCAAGCAGCATACTGCGGAGTCAAAATTAATCTATCTCGCTCAGGCCCCTTAGTAAATAGTGGAAAGTGAGCATACTGATGCTCTTCGTGAGGGGAAGAAGATAGAGCTGGCTGAACTGCTGTGCAGGTAATGTTCCATGAAATACGTGGATGTGAACTTTCAGGAGTGTGAGGCTGTTGAAATCACTGAGTTCCACAATGAAATTTTCAGATGTCTGTATGGGCGAAAGCAATTCTGCATGTATTCCTAGGCTGCTCTGTGGTGCACATTGAAGCTGCAGTTGCCTGAGCGTTTCCCTAAGAACTCTACGTTAGAAGCATGAAGCACCTTCCAGGATGATTCTGTGGTAAGGAGCGTAGTGCAGAGTCAAAATAAATCTACCTCGTTCAGGCCCCTTAGTAAATAGTGGAAAGTGAGCATACTGATGCTCTGGGTGAGAGGAAGGAGCTAGAGCTGGGGGAACTGCTGTGCAGGTAAAGTTCCAAGAACTAGGAGTATGTGAACTTTCAGGAGTGTGAGGCTGTTGAAATCACTGAGTTCCACAATGAAATTTTCCGATGTCTGTATGGGCAAAAGCAATTCTGCATGTATTCCCAGGCTGCCCTGTGGTGCACATTGAAGCTGCAGTTGCCTGAGCGTTTCCCTAAGAAGAACTCTACGTTAGAAGCATGAAGCACTTTCCAGGATGATTCTGCGGTAAGGAGCGTAGTGCAGAGTCAAATTCAATCTACCTCACTCAGGCCCATTTGTAAAGAGTGGAAAGCGAGCATACTGGTGCTCTGTGGGAGAGGAAGGAGCTAGAGCTGGGGGAACTGCTGTGCAAGTAACATTCCAAGAACTGTTAGGATGTGAACTCTCAGGAGTGTGAGGCTCTTGAAATAACTGAGTTCCACAATGAAATTTTCAGATGTCTGTATGGGCAAAAGCAATTCTGCATGTATTCCTAGGCTGCCCTGTGGTGCACATTGAAGCTGCAGTTGCCTGAGCTTTTCCCTAAGAAGAACTCTACGTTGGAAGCATGAAGCACCTTCCAGGATGATTCTGCGGTAAGGAGCGTAGTGCAGAGTCAAAATTAATGTAACTGCCTCAGGCCTCTTTGTTAATAGTGGAAAGCTAGCATACTGATACTCTGGGTGAGAGGAAGGAGCTAGAGCTGGGGGAACTGCTGTGCAAGTAACGTTCCTAGAACTAGGAGGATGTGAACTTTCAGGAGTGTGAGGCTGTTGAAATCACTGAGTTCCACAATGAAATTTTCAGATGTCTGTATGAGCAAAAGCAATTCTGCATGTATTCCTAGGCTACCCTGTGGTGCACATTGAAGTTGCAGTTGCCTGAGCGTTTTCCTAAGAACTCTACGTTAGAAGCATGAAGCACCTTCCAGGATGATTCTGCGGTAAGGAGCGTAGTGCAGAGTCAAAATTAATCTACCTCGCTCAGGCCCATTAGTAAATAGTGGAAAGCGAGCATACTGATGCTCTGGGTGAGAGGAAGGAGCTAGAGCTGGGTTATCTGCTGTGCAAGTAACATTCCAAGAACTGGGAGGATGTGAACTTTCAGGAGTGTGACGCTGTTGAAATCACTGAGTTCCACAATGAAATTTTCAGATGTCTGTATGGGCCAAAGCAATTCTGCATGTATTCCTAGGCTACCCTGTGGTGCACTTTGAAGCTGCAGTTGCCTGAGCTTTTCCCTAAGAAGAACTCTATGTTAGAAGCTTGAAGCAACTTCCAGGATGATTCTGCGGTAAGGAGCGTAGTGCAGAGTCAAAATTAATCTACCTCGCTCAGTCCCCTTAGTTAATAGTGGAAAGCGAGCATACTGATGCTCTGGGTGACAGAAAGGAGCTAGAGCCTGGGGATCTGCTGTGCAAGTAACATTCCAAGAACTGGGAGGATGTGAACTTTCAGGAGTGTGAGGCTGTTGAAATCACTGAGTTCCACAATGAAATTTTCAGATGTCTGTATGGGCAAAAGCAATTCTGCATGTATTCCTAGGCTGCCCTGTGGTGCACATTGAAGCTGCAGTTGCCTGAGCGTTTCCCTCAGAAGAACTCTACGTTAGAAGCATGAAGCACCTTCCAGGATGATTCTTCAGTAAGGAGAGTAGTGCGGAGTCAAAATTAATCTACCTCGCTCAGGCCCCTTAGTAAATAGTGGAAAGCGAGCATACTGATGATCTGGGTGAGAGGAAGGAGCTAGAGGTGGAGGAACTGCTGTGCAGGTAACGTACCAAGAAATACGTGGATGTGAACTTTCAGGAGTGTGATGTTCTTGAAATCACTGAGTTGCACAATGAAATTTTGAGATGTCTGTATGGGCAAAAGCAATTCTGCATGTATTCCTAGGCTGCCCTGTGGTGCACATTGAAGCTGCAGTTGCCTGAGCGTTTCCCTAAGAAGAAATCTACGTTAGAAGCATGAAGCACCTTCCAGGATGATTCTGCGGTAAGGAGAGTAGTGCAGAGTCAAAATTAACCTACCTCAATCACGCCCCTTAGTAAATAGTGGAAAGCGAGCATACTCATGCTCTGGGTGAGAGGAAGGAGCTAGAGCTGGGGGAACTGCTGTGCAAGTAACGTTCCAAGAACTAGGAAGATGTGAACTTTCAGGAGTGTGAGGCTGTTGAAATGACTGAGTTCCACAATGAAATTTTCAGATGTCCGTATGGGCAAAAGCAATTCTGCATGTATTCCTAGGGTGCTCTGTGGTGCACATTGAAGCTGCAGTTGCCTGACCATTTCCCTAAGAACTCTACGTTAGAAGCATGAAGTACCTTCCAGGATGATTCTCAGGTAAGGAGCATAATGCAGAGTCAAAACTAATCTACCTCGCTCAGGCCCCTTAGTAAATAGTGGAAAGTGAGCATACTGATGCTTTGGGTGAGAGGAAGGAGGTAGAGCTGGGGGAACTGCTATGCAGGTAACGTTCCAAGAACTAGGAGGATGTGAAGTCTCAGGAGTGTGACGCTGTTGAAACAACTGGGATCCACAATGAAATTTTCAGAGGTCTGCATGGGCAAAAGCAATTCTGCATGTATTCCTAGTCTACCCTGTGGTGCACATTGAAGCTGCAGTTGCCTGAGCGTTTCCCTTAGAAGAAATCTACGTTAGAATCTTGAAGCAACTTCCAGGATGATTCTTCAGTAAGGAGAGTAGTGCAGAGTCAAAACTAATCTACCTCGCTCAGGCCCCTTAGTAAATAGTGGAAAGCGAGCATACTGATGATCTGGGTGAGAGGAAGGAGCTAGAGGTGGAGGAACTGCTGTGCAGGTAACGTTCCAAGAACTATGAGGATGTGAACTTTCAGGAGTGTGAGGCTTTTGAAATCACTGAGTTCCACAATGAAATTTTCAGATGTCTGTATGAGCAAATGCAATTCTGCATGTATTCCTAGGCTGCCCTGTGGTGCAAATTGAAGCTGCAGTTGCCTGAGATTTTCCCTAAGAACTCTACGTTAGAGGCATGAAGCACCTTCCAGGATGATTCTGCGGTAAGGAGCGTAGTGCAGAGTCAAAATTAATCTACCTCGCTCAGACCCCTTAGTAAATAGTGGAAAGCGAGCATACTGATACTCTGGGTGAGAGGAAGGAACTAGAGCTGGGGGAACTGCTGTGCAAGTAACGTTCCAAGAACTAGGAGGATGTGAACTTTAAGGAGTGTGAGGCTGTTGAAATCACTGAGTTCCACAATGAAATTTTCAGATGTCTGTATGGGCAAAAGCAATTCTGCATGTATTCCTAGGCTGCCCTGTGGTGCACATTGAAGCTGCAGTTGCCTGAGCGTTTCCCTAAGAAGAAATCTACGTTAGAAGCATGAAGCACCTTCCAGGATGATTCTTCAGTAAGGAGATTAGTGCGGAGTCAAAATTAATCTACCTCGCTCAGGCAACTTAGCAAATAGTGGAAGCAGAGCATACTGATGCTCTGGGTGAGAGAAAGGAGCTAGAGCTGGGGGAACTGCTGTGCAGGTAGCATCTCAAGAAATAGGAGGATGTGAACTTTCAGGAGTGTGAGGCTGTTGAAATCACTGAGTTCCACAATGAAATTTTCCGATGTTTGTCAGGGCAAAAGCAATTCAGCATGTATTCCTAGGCTACCCTGCAGTGCACAATGAAGCTGCAGTTGCCTGAGTGTTTCCCTAAGAAGAAATCTACGTTAGAAGCATGAAGCACCTTAAAGGATGATTCTGCGGTAAGGAGCGTATTGCAGAGTCAAAATTAACCTACCTCAATCACGCCCCTTAGTAAATAGTGGAAAGCGAGCATACTCATGCTCTGGGTGAGAGGAAGGAGCTACAGCTGGGAGAACTGCTGTGCAAGTAAAGTTCCAAAAACCAGGATGATTTGAACTTTCAGGAGTGTGAGGCTGTTGAAATCACTGAGTTCCACAATGTAATTTTCAGATGTCTGTATGGTCAAAAGCAATTCTGCATGTATTCCTAGGTTGCCCTGTGGTGCACATTGAAGCTGCAGTTGCCTGAGCATTTCCCTCAGAAGAAGTCTGCGTTAGAATCTTGAAGCACATTCCAGGATGATTCTGTGGTAAGGAGCGTAGTGCAGAGTCAAAATTAATCTACCTCACTCAGGCCCCTTAGTAAATAGTGGAAAGCGAGCATACTGATGCTCTGGGTGAGAGGAAAGAGATAGAGCTGGGGGAACTGCTGTGCAAGTAACATTCCAAGAACTGGGAGGATGTGAACTCTCAGGAGTGTGACGCTTTTGAAAGCACTGAGTTCCACAATGAAATTTTCAGATGTCTATATGGGCAAAAGCAATTCTGCATGTATTCCTAGGCTACCCTGTGGTGCACATTGAAGCAGCAGTTGCCTGAACGTTTCCCTCAGAAGAACACTACGTTAGAAGCTTGAAGCACCTTCCAGGATGATTCTTCAGTAAGGAGAGTAGTGCGGAGTCCAAATAATCTACCTCGCTCAGGCCCCTTAGTAAATAGTGGAAATCGAGCATACTGATGATATGGGTGAGAGAAAGGAGCTAGAGGTGGAGGAACTGCTGCGTAATTAACGTACCAAGAAATACGAGGATGTGAACTTTCAGGAGTGTGATGTTCTTGAAATCACTGAGTTGCACAGTGAAATTTTCAGATGTCTGTATGGGCAAAAGCAATTCTGCATGTATTCCTAGGCTGCCCTGTGGTTCACATTGAAGCTGCAGTTGCCTGAGCTTTTCCCTAAGAAGAACTCTACGTTAGATGCATGAAGCACCTTCCAGAATGATTCTGCGGTAAGGAGCGTAGTGCAGAGTCAAAATTAATCTAACTCGCTCAGACCTCTTTGTTAATATTGGAAAGCTAACATACTGATACTCTGGGTGAGAGGAAGGAACTAGAGCTGGGGGAACTGCTGTGGAAGTAACGTTCCTAGAACTAGGAGGATGTGAACTTTCAATAGTGTGAGGCTGTTGTTATCACTGAGTTCCACAATGAAATTTTCAGATGTCTTTATGGGCTAAAGCAATTCTGCGTGTATTGCTAGGCTAACCTGTGGTGCACATTGAAGCTGCAGTTGCCTGAGCGTTTCCCTAAGAACTCTACGTTAGAAGCATGAAGCACCTTCCAGGATGATTCTGCGGTAAGGAGCGTAGTGCAGAGTCAAAATTAATCTACCTCAATCACGCCCCTTAGTAAATAGTGGAAAGCGAGCATACTGATGCTCTGGGTGAGAGGAAGGAGCTAGAGCTGGGGGATCTGCTGTGCAAGTAACATTCCAAGAACTGGGAGGATGTGAACATTCAGGAGTGTGACGCTGTTGAAATCACTGAGTTCCACAATGAAATTTTCAGATGTCTGTATGGGCAAAAGCAATTCTGCATGTATTCCTAGGCTGCCCTGTGGTGCACATTGAAGCTGCAGTTGCCTGAGCGTTTCCCTAAGAAGAAATCTACGTTAGAAACATGAAGCACCTTCCAGGATGATTCTTCAGTAAGGACCGTAGTGCGGAGTCAAAATTAATCTACCTCGCTGAGGCCCCTTAGTAAATAGTGGAAAGCGAGAATACTGATGCTCTGGGTGAGAGAAAGGAGCTAGAGCTGGGGGAACTGCTGTGCAGGTAACGTACCAAAAAATTCATGGATGTGTACTTTCAGGAGTGTGAGGCTGTTGAAATCCCTGAGTTCCACAATGAAATTTTCCGATGTTTGTCAGGGCAAAAGCAATTCTGCATGTATTCCTAGGCTGCCCTGTGGTGCACACTGAAGCTGCAGTTGCCTGAGCGTTTTGCTAAGAAGAACTCTATGTTAGAAGCATGAAGAACCTTCCAGGATGATACTGCGGTAAGGAGCGTAGTGCAGAGTCAAAATTAACCTACCTCACTCAGGCCCCTTAGTAAATAGTGGAAAGCGAGCATACTGATGCTCTGGGTGAGAGGAAGGAGATAGAGCTGGGGGAACTGCTGTGCAAGTAAAGTTCCAAAAACCAGGAAGATTTGAACTTTCAGGAGTGTGAGGCTGTTGAAATCACTGAGTTCCACAATGTAATTTTCAGATGTCTGTATGGTCAAAAGCAATTCTGCATGTATTCCTAGGTTGCCCTGTGGTGCACATTGAAGCTGCAGTTGCCTGAGCATTTCCCTCAGAAGAACTCTACGTTAGAATCTTGAAGCACATTCCAGGATGATTCTGTGGTAAGGAGCGTAGTGCAGAGTCAAAATTAATCTACCTCACTCAGGCCCCTTAGTAAATAGTGGAAAGGAAGCATACTGATGCTCTGGGTGAGAGGAAGGAGCTAGAGCTGGGGGAACTGCTGTGCAAGTAACATTCCAAGAACTGGGAGGATGTGAACTCTCAGGAGTGTGACGCTGTTGAAATCACTGAGTTCCACAATGAAATTTTCAGATGTCTGTATGGGCAAAAGCAATTCTGCATGTATTCCTAGGCTACCCTGTGGTGCACATTGAAGCTGCAGTTGCCTGAGTGTTTCCCTAAGAAGAATTCTACGTTACAAGCATGAAGCACCTTCCAAGATGATTCTGCCATAATGAGCATAGTGCAGAGTCAAAATTAATCTACCTCTCTCAGGCCCCTTAGTTAATAGTGGAAAGCGAGCATACTGATGATATGGGTGAAAGGAGCTAGAGGTGGAGGAACTGCTGTGCAGGTAACGTTGCAAGAACTAGGAGGATGTGAACTTTCAGGAGTGTGAGGCTCTTGAAATCACTGAGTTGCATAATGAAATTTTGCGATGTCTGTATGGGCAAAAGCAATTCTGCATGTATTCCTAGGCTGCCCTGTGGTTCACATTGAAGCTGCAGTTGCCTGAGCTTTTCCCTAAGAAAAACTCTACGTTAGAAGCATGAAGCACATTCCAGAATGATTCTGCAGTAAGGAGCGTAGTGCAGACTCAAAATTAATCTAACTCGCTCAGGCCTATTAGTTAATAGTGGAAAGCTAGCATACTGATACTCTGGGTGAGAGGAAACAACTAGAGCTGGGGGAACTGCAGTGGAAGTAACGTTACTAGAACTAGGAGGATGTGAACTTTCAGGAGTGAGAGGCTGTTGTTATCACTGAGTTCCACAATGAAATTTTCAGATGTCTTTATGGGCTAAAGTTATTCTGCATGTATTGCTAGGCTGCCCTGTGGTGCACATTGAAGCTGCCGTTGCCTGAGCGTTTCCCTAAGAACTCTACGTAAGAAGCATGAAGCACCTTCCAGGATGATTCTGCGGTAAGGAGCGTAGTGCAGAGTCAAAATTAATCTACCTCACTCAGGCCCCTTAGTATATAGTGGAAAGCGAGCATACTGATGCTCTGGGTGAGAGGAAGGAGCTAGAGCTGGGTTATCGGCTGTGCAAATATCATTCCAAGAACTGGGAGGATGTGAAATCTCAGGAGTGTGACATTGTTGAAATCACTGAGTTCCACAATGAAATTTTCAGATGTCTGTATGGGCAAAAGCAATTCTGCATATATTCCTAGGCTGCCCTGTGGTGCACATTGAAGCTGCAGTTGCCTGAGCGTTTCCCTCAGAAGAAATCTACGTTAGAAGCTTGAAGCACCTTCCAGGATGATTCTTCAGTAAGAAGATTAGTGCGGAGTCAAAATTAATCTACCTCGCTCAGGCCCCTTATTAAATAGTGGAAATCGAGCATACCGATGATCTGGGTGAGAGAAAGGAGCTAGAGGTGAAGGAACTGCTGTGCAGGTAACGTACCAAAAAATTCATGGATGTGTACTTTCAGGAGTGTGAGGCTGTTGAAATCCCTGAGTTCCACAATGAAATTTTCCGATGTTTGTCAGGGCAAAAGCAATTCAGCATGTATTCCTAGGCTACCCTGCGGTGCCCATTGAAGCTGCAGTTGCCTGAGCGTTTCCCTAAGAATAAATCTACGTTAGAAGTATGAAGCACCTTCCAGGATGATACTTCGGTAAGGAGCGTAGTGTGGAGTCAAAATTAATCTAACTCACTCAGGACACTTAGTAAATAGTGCAAAGCGAGCATACTGATGATCTGGGTGAAAGGAAGAAGATAGAGCTAGGGGAACTGCTGTGCAAGTAACGTTCCAAGAACAAAGAGTATGTGAACTTTCAGGAGTGTGACGCTGTTGAAAGCACTGAGTTCCACAATGAAATTTTCAGATGTCTATATGGGCAAAAGCAATTCTGCATGTATTCCTAGGCTACCCTGTGGTGCACATTGAAGCAGCAGTTGCCTGAACGTTTCCCTCAGAAGAACACTACGTTAGAAGCTTGAAGCACCTTCCATGATGATTCTTCGGTAAGGAGAGTAGTGCGGAGTCCAAATAATCTACCTCGCTCAGGCCCCTTAGTAAATAGTGGAAATCGAGCATACTGATGATATGGGTGAGAGAAAGGAGCTAGAGGTGGAGGAACTGCTGCGTAATTAACGTACCAAGAAATACGAGGATGTGAACTTTCAGGAGTGTGATGTTCTTGAAATCACTGAGTTGCACAGTGAAATTTTCAGATGTCTGTATGGGCAAAAGCAATTCTGCATGTATTCCTAGGCTGCCCTGTGGTTCACATTGAAGCTGCAGTTGCCTGAGCTTTTCCCTAAGAAGAACTCTACGTTAGATGCATGAAGCACCTTCCAGAATGATTCTGCGGTAAGGAGCGTAGTGCAGAGTCAAAATTAATCTAACTCGCTCAGACCTCTTTGTTAATATTGGAAAGCTAACATACTGATACTCTGGGTGAGAGGAAGGAACTAGAGCTGGGGGAACTGCTGTGGAAGTAACGTTCCTAGAACTAGGAGGATGTGAACTTTCAATAGTGTGAGGCTGTTGTTATCACTGAGTTCCACAATGAAATTTTCAGATGTCTTTATGGGCTAAAGCAATTCTGCATGTATTGCTAGGCTACCCTGTGGTGCACATTGAAGCTGCAGTTGCCTGAGCGTTTCCCTAAAAACTCTACGTTAGAAGCATGAAGCACCTTCCAGGATGATTCTGCGGTAAGGAGCGTAGTGCAGAGTCAAAATTAATCTACCTCACACAGGCCCCTTAGTAAATAGTGGAAAGCGAGCATACTCATGCTCTGGGTGATAGGAAGGAGCTAGAGCTGGGGGATCTGCTGTGCAAGTAACATTCCAAGAACTTTTAGGATGTGAAAACTCAGGAGTGTGACGCTGTTGAAATAACTGAGTTCCACAATGAAATTATCAGATGTCTGTATGGGCAAAATCAATTCTGCATGTATTCCTAGGCTACCCTGTGGTGCACATTGAAGCTGCAGTTGCCTGAGCGTTTCCCTAAGAAGAACTCTACGTTAGAAACATGAAGCACCTTCCAGGATGATTCTGCAGTAAGGAGCGTTGTGCGGAGTCAAAATTAATCTACCCCGCTGACGGCCCTTAGTAAATAGTGGAAAGCGGGAATACTGATGCTCTGGGTGAGAGGAAACAGCTAGAGCTGGGGGAACTGCTGTGCAGGTAACGTTCCAAGTAATAGGAGGATGTGAACTTTCAGGAGTGTGAGGCTGTTGAAATCACTGAGTTCCACAATGAAATTTTCCGATGTCTGTCAGGGCAAAAGCAATTCCGCATGTAATCCCAAGCTGCCCTGTGGTGCACATTGAAGCTGCAGTTGCCTGAGCGTTTCCCTAAGAAGAACTCTATGTTAGAAGCATGAAGAACCTTCCAGGATGATTCTGCGGTAAGGAGCGTATTGCAGAGTCAAAATTAACCTACCTCAAACAGGCCCCTCAGTAAATAGTGGAAAGCGAGCATACTCATGCTCTGGGTGAGAGGAAGGAGCTAGAGCTGGGGGAACTGCTGTGCAAGTAAAGTTCCAAAAACCAGGAAGATTTGAACTTTCAGGAGTGTGAGGCTGTTGAAATCACTGAGTTCCACAATGTAATTTTCAGATGTCTGTATGGTCAAAAGCAATTCTGCATGTATTCCTAGGTTGCCCTGTGGTGCACATTGAAGCTGCAGTTGCCTGAGCATTTCCCTCAGAAGAACTCTACGTTAGAATCTTGAAGCACATTCCAGGATGATTCTGTGGTAAGGAGCGTAGTGCAGAGTCAAAATTAATCTACCTCACTCAGGCCCCTTAGTAAATAGTGGAAATCGAGCATACTGATGATCTGGGTGAGAGAAAGGAGCTAGAGGTGGAGGAACTGCTGTGCAGGTAACGTACCAAGAAATACGTGGATGTGAACTTAAAGGAGTGTGAGGTTCTTGAAATCACTGATTTGCACAATGAAATTTTGAGATGTCTGTATGGGCAAAAGCAATTCCGCATGTATTCCTAGGCTGCCCTGTGGTGTACATTGAAGCTGCAGTTGCCTGAGCTTTTCCCTAAGAAGAATTCTACGTTAGAAACATGAAGCACCTTCCAGAATGATTCTGCGGTAAGGAGCATAGTGCAGAGTCAAAATTAATCTAACTCTCTCAGGCATATTAGTTAATAGTGGAATGGTAGCATACTGATACTCTGGGTGAGAGGAAGGAACTAAAGCTGGGGGAACTGCTGTGGAAGTAACGTTGCTAGAACTAGGAGGATGTGAACTTTCAGGAGTGTGAGGCTGTTGAAATCACTGAGTTCCACAATGAAATTTTCCGATGTCTGTCAGGGCATAAGCAATTCCGCATGTAATCCCAAGCTGCCCTGTGGTGCACATTGAAGCAGCAGTTGCCTGAGCATTTCCCTCAGAAGAACTCTATGTTAGAATCTTGAAGCACATTCCAGGATGATTCTGTGGTAAG